>UELX01000078.1:0-144559 GCA_900480035.1 Eupelmus urozonus | reverse complement strand
TCCCCCCGTCAAAAAAAAAAAAAAAAAAAAAAAAAAAAATCAGTCCAGCACACTCTCCGCTCTACGCACGATCCCTCGGTTATACACTCGTATTCTATTACCCCTCTCGCCGTCATTCCGCAACGCCGACGCGCTCTCTCTCTCGATTTTTTCGCATACCCCGACCCGCGCCTTATCTCTACCCTTTTCATTGTTTGCGCCGCGAGCTCGAAAATTTACGGCGCGGCGAGCTTTTACTGCTGCGCCCGTAGGATGTGTTTTAGTACTCGCGCGCGCTCACTTGTTTAAATCTAATTTATCTCGCGGGGTGGCTCGCCGATTTTTCCGATGCCGGGCGGTTTATGTTGCGCCGCTGGAATCTTGACTTAGGAGCTTCCCTTCCGCGTGCAAGTAGAGCCGAAGCAGAGAGAAAGAGAGAGTAATGATAATTTAGACGGGGACGAGTTCCGACGTCTCGAGTTGCGAGGGATTAAAAGTTATTTATCGTCGATTAAAGGTATATACGCCTGTATTTGCGCAAGGGGTGGATGCTTGAGTTATTGGAGTGGGAAATTGGTAAGCTTGGAGTTTAGGAATTTAGCCGCTTATGTTACCGGCGTTTTATGGGCTTGAAAGACCCGTAGTTCTGGCTTGGAAAAGAAGTTTACTTGAAATGTTAGTACGAGTGTGGAAATTGATTTTTTCCCCCGGCCGTCCATTCGGAGCCGAGTAATTTTCGAATATTTTTTAGCTACTGCAAATTGAGACTGGTTATCCTAATGCATTCGCCTGTCGCTTGCATTACTCGAATTACTCATCATTTGCTGAAATTTATGCGTTGCATAATGCACGGAGGAGGCCATCGGCGAGCGCTCGTCGTTTTTCATTTCTGAAAACATTTTATCGCCGATAAATTTAATATTTCCATTTTCCTCCGCGGAGTCTAATATTATTTTTCATTATTTTCAGAGGCCCCGATAAAAACCTCACATCCATCCCGGTAATAACAGTCTCAAAGTGCCCATATAATCCTCCTTCGAGCTTCGCTCTCGGCCCAAGTGACCCCAGTCACCTCGGAATAAAATCCCGAAAGCTCTAAATTTTCTCTCAAACTAGCTCCGCGGGGCTCGACACGTAAATAACTATATTACACCGCAAGAGCCATCATCCGTCTAATTTCTCAACAATCACCGCCAGCCATACGTATCCCTGACGTAATATTATATTAATAATCCCGCAGGAAAATTTGTAGGAACTACCGATTTTTTTCCCTTCCACCGAGACAAAAGAGCCACGCACGCGAACTCGCGTTTCGCAAGCTCTCTGACTCAAATCGAATTGGAAAGTAGCTTAGCCGGCTGAAGAGGAAAAGGAAAAATTCATAATCCGCGCACGCGAGAGCTGGTATAGGTCAGGCGTCGGTAGCAGGTATTAGAAGTAGCTTCGCCGGTATGACGCGCTTTTTTTGCGTTAGACCGAGCGAGTCGATGGTTAATGGCGCGCCGATGATGACAGAGTAATGACATAATGCTTGAGTTCACGAGATGTGTATAAATATAGGAGCGATGATGCGCCTCGCGCGGGAGTGTATATGACCGAACGCGGAATCGCTAGGAGCGATTTATAAAGCTGGGAGAGTGGATGATCGTTTTGAAGCCGATGGAAAATCTGTTATTATTGAGTTGCCGGCTGTTTGCGAGAGGCATGGGTTATGGTTATGCATTTTTCAGGGGAGTGTGTGTTTAACTCGCGATTAATTGGAAGGGTTTTTTTTGGGGTGTCCGTAACAGATCGGTAATTTTCTCTCGGACTTTTCGTCGGTAATTGTTTCAGTCGTTTATTAATGACCGGAGAGTTTAGCAAAATGCATAATTGCTTTTACCGCGATTAAAGGCGCATCTAAAAGCGCAGTCGGTTTCGTATATAAATAGCACGATACGTAATCGGTATCATTTGTACCTTACAATCGTAAGAATACATAGAGTAGATACGTCTTAACCCGCTGTCAAACAAAAATTCATACTTCTCCGAAATACCCACTGTTACGAAAGCGCGCTTACGAGCTCCCCGTCCATTTCACTCCCATTTCCAAAGCCTTAAATCCTGGCAGCCCGGACTTTCCGGACAGTTTCCGTCTCTCCGCAGCCCTGCTGGCCGTATAAATTTGCAAAACGGCTCGGCTCTATTTTTATCGTTAAAATTTGTATATCGGCAGCGCACATCGACCCCTGGACTTTCCTCGCGCGATATTTCAATATTAAAATACGAGAAAGTGCAGCAAGCCGGCCGCAGACGATTGGCGGGACCGATACACCATTGTATACAAATGAAAAGAAAGAAAGCGACAAGTGTGTGTGTTGTATGTGTGACGGTTGGCTCTAGTATTGTGCGCGATTATTCGGAAATCCGGAATTCCGCATAAAAATGCTAAATTGCGAATTAGTCTGCGGAGCGATGCTTATATTTAAATGCGCCGGGTCGTTGACGTGACTCTGAGTCAGTGGATGGTCGGTGTGTGTCTGCGCCTTTTACTTCGCTGCGCGCAGACAGCTGTTATTAAGTCGAAAATAATGCTAATTGCGCGCGGTGACATAACGCTTATATTAATTTAGACGATTGAAAAAAAGTTAATTTATTGGTCGGGACAATACATTTTACTGATCGTCTGAAAGTTTTGGATTTCGTTTCCGGCTTTCGGTTTTAAAAAAAGCTCTGTTATGAAACGAGGTTCTTTTGTAAAAATGTGCCATACACAAATTTAAACATGCAGGCAATAAAAAAATAATGACTTTTTCTACACCACACTTTAACCAATATAAAAGACTTTATCGATCGAGTTGAGAACTATCTGAATAGACTGACAAAAAATCTCGAGAGAGATAATCTGTACCTCTCGGGCCGAAAAAAGATCGAGAGTGGCAAAGGTAATTTTCTCGCTGTTACATAAGTCCGAAATGCATTTCTTTGAAGGCTCAAGATTAACTAATTTCCGAAAACATCGAGAGATGACTTGCAGCGATATACAAGAGCCGAGAGTAAGAACGATTCTTAAGACAGCAGGCGGCGCGATCGGTAACGGGAAAACTCGAAAGGTGAGGCGAGATCGGCCCGAAAAACGTAACGAGCGGATAAAAAAGGGCGCTCGGAGAGGAAAAAAAGGGACAGCACTCTGTCATGATCACGAACGATACGAATTTCTCGAGAGTTTCTTGTGTGGTTGACTGGATTACGTAGGACTTATCGTTTGGAATCGCTCTGTTTTCTTTGAAAATCGGTTGATCTTTGCTGCTGAAAAATCACGTCACCTTCTGAGATTCATCTTCTTATACTATGTGGAAGATGTAAGCTTGTGGAAAGATTTAAATTAATGAGACTGAAAAAAATTGTTCTGCGGTTGAATTTTGCCCAATTTTCGGTATTTGTGTCAAACTAAATATTTTTTGAATATAGGCTTTCAATCGAATGATAAAAAAGTAATAGTAATTTAGCATTAATGACTCATATTTTTGAAACTGAAACAATCTAAAATAAAATGAAAAGAATATTCAATAAAATAAAAAAAATGTTCTTGCACTTAAAATCAACAAAAACTACAATAAAACCAATTGGTGTCAATCGGCTGAAATCGAACGCAAAAATAAATGTATTTACAACAAAAACCATCCAGTTTCAAGAACCACAATTCTCCCAAGCCCCCAACGCAAGATAAACAAAGAAGCATTGAATCAACCTTTAACGCACACGGTAAATAGTTTTTACAAAAGCTACCATGTTTTATTCCAATCTTTTTTTGCCCTCTACTCGATCCACGTAATCCTAAAACGCAATGGTTCAAGAAAAGCCTTTTGCAACGTTCATTTGTACGGCACAATGAGCGTTATGTAGTTTGATAGACATCTCCTCATTTTATTTTCCCACTCCGCTGTTCCGAAACTACAACTCGCGCGCCTCTCAAAACCGTCTCATTTTCAGCTTCCCCCCGATCAAACATCTCAGCTCACACCTCTCAAATCTCCCACACCCATAACCCATGTCACTCGCGAAACCTGTCCCTTTTTCTTCTCAACCCATTCCTCCGACAACCGCAAATCGATCCTCACCCGCACAACATCGTCTCTCCTCTTCCGGCTTCTCTTTGGGCGGGCACCTAGATTTTTTTCTCCTTTCCCATCGGACCCGCCGCAGCCGGCGCGTTCCCATAACTCTTTTTTCGCGTTACGCGCTCGCGCGCACGGCTCTGACGTAACTGGAACGATATCTCCTCGCGCATAATGCATTGTGTCTGTCTGCGCGCGTGCGTCGCTATGTTTGTGGGTAAGCTGCTCTGCTTTCGTTCGGTATGCGCGTGTATTTGGAAAAGGCGAGCTCGTGGCGCAACGAGTCGAGCGAGACTACTTGCTTAGGCTTAGAATGTCGCTTCCTTAATGGCCTCTTCCTTTTGTCTCGGGCTGTGCTGCCTGCGTGCGTCTCTCAGGTGGCTTAGCAACCTGGTTTCGCGAATATGTGTAACATTGGGAGAAAGTTCAAATCGATTATAGCGCGGGATGCTCGCTGAATTCTTTGTGTCGATGTGGTTTTTTTTCTCGTGCGAGTTTCTTTTGGGTCTTGTGGAGTTGTTGGGATGGAGGATTTCTTTCTTCGGTATTTGGATTTTGTGGTGGTTGGAGTGTTTGAGTTTTTTAACTTTCTTGGAGGATAGGTTAGGTTTGGGTTAAGTGTATTGTATGAATCATTTGGTAACGATTGTTGTGATCATTGCATGGTTTCATTGGTTTATAGGTGGTAAAAGTTATGTTCAACTTCGGTTCAGTAAGTTTCGTTTTTGTTCTACTTCACGGTAAGGTTAATATATTATAAAATAAACACTCGTTGTGAGAAATTTCTTTACCTATTTGAATGATTCTGACTATAGACAATGAACAAAAAGTTTCATACAAATAAAGTTTTCTCATTGCGATGCCAATAGATTTAAATATTAGTTCAAGGTTAATGATTTGCATAGAAAAAAGCCGTTTTTAGTTTACCATTGATAAATCCTGATAAAGTCAGTGTGTGAACCATAATTTCATAAATTATGAAATCTAGACTATGACGAATCGTAATTTTACTTAATTCAGCAGCACTACAGCATGTGCTGATAAAAAATCTAGCTAAGTGCTCCTTGCAATGTCACAACTGCTTTTATCGACCTCCAGATAAACCCTGACATTTTTGTCTTACGTTTCCCAATCAATTAATTCTTCCCAATTTCCCAATCGAGTACAAAAAAGTCTCTGGCTGTGCCTCAAAAGAGCAGAAAAAGTACGCCGTAATTCATGGTCATTTGTAGAAAGAGAAGAATCACGCCGCTGAGAAAATGTGTCGAAGCCATTCTCATAGTTTCTACGTATATCCCATGATTTAGCTGGTACTAATCGCTTGTATGTTAAATAATTTTCGTGTTTTTGTTGTGTATAATAGTTATTTTATTAGTGAAAGGAGTTTTGTAACATTGTACTCGTATACACGTCGGCCGCTCAAAAGCAAATATTGTGTGAAAATTTTGCATAATCATGCGCTTTTAGAACAACTTTCGCACTCTAATAAACTGTAATTAAACGCAACTACGAAAACTTTCTATATAAATACAGTTAAAAATGAAATTTAAAACAATTCTGATTTAATGGAATGTTTTTAATTCTGAGCTTAAATTATTTGAGAATAATAATGTAATGCACATTTTATCTTTTTTACGATAGCTTTAAAGAAAATGAAAGTAGCAATCTTTACATTTAATTTTTCTTTCTGTTACAGGTGAGTTTCTAAGACGATCGTTTTATTAAGTCTTCTTGCGGTTACGTAAGTCTAATTATAATACTTAGTTTGTACGGACTTGTGTTCCGTGCGTATTACAAATTAGTTTTAGTTCATACAATATTGCAGTTAAATGTAGGTTTTCTTAATTAGCTGTCAATTTGTTAATGGTATACTATTCATAACTCCCTACGAATCCTATTCCAGTTCTTTATTTACATAATGTACATCAAAAGAATGTGTTAAATCTATATTTCATCTTTGAAATTTTAAAATTCGATACTTAAGAGTAATCAAAATTATCTTGCGTCAACATAAAAATGAAAAATGAAAATTTTTATATTCAAGCTGGACAGACATTTTTTCAATTAGTCATTTCCACTTATTTCCCAACTTACTTTTAACTCTTTGATGCCTCGTGTTTACATCGTATTTTAATGATTCTCTAATTTATTTAGAAAAAAATCCTTGAGCGTGCACTGGTACCTTTATCACACTTAATTAGCATTAATGCATGTAATTACTTGAGCAATCTCAATTCTTCCTTGAAATTCATCAATTTTTTTCAACCACAACCAAATTATAAACCCCACCACTCAATAAAAAACATCCATTCCCACTCAACAAATCTTCCAAAACAAACTAGCCCATCCACCTTCAAAATCCCACTCTCCAAAACCCAATCCACCAAACCCAAAATTCCGCACTTTCAACCAGCACCACCGCCTCACTTTCACCGCCAAAACCAGCACAATCCTCCATAACTCCTCTCCAGAAAAAAAATCCACCTCGCCGCGCCTCTCTACACCGAAAGGTTATCGCTCGCTCACGGCTCGGTTGCACCGGCTGCTAGGAAGAAGGGTTAATTCAGCGTCGCCACCTACTTCTTCATGCCCCGTAGGAAATTCTCGGCGTTGCGACACGCGGCGCGCTTCTTCGCCGTTGCTCAAGAGGAGGGCGAAGAGTCTGCGTTGACGCGCGCGCTGCAATTTCGCCGCCTCTTTATATAATGCAGTCGCTTCTTGCGCCCGAGCTTTGCGTACTTTTGCGCGATTCCAGAGCTAAAGTTACCGGCTTGTGAAATAGGCGCGCGCGGCGGCTTTTTTTTTTTGTTTATTGTTGTGCCGCGGGTTAATGGGCTGTGCTGAAGGAGGTATCAGAGAGTGACGGGGAGGTGGTTTTGGGTGGGTGATTATGGTTTGATTCGGTGATGTTGATGCGAGTGTAGATTGTGTATTGGAGGTGACGATTATTATTTTTTAAACTATTTTCGTGATTAATAATAAAAGTTGTTTGATTTTTTTATAAAAATTTCATTTTTGTGACAAAACTGTCGTCGGTCAGTTTTAGTACAAAAATTATGTAAGAGGTTAAATTAAATAGTTCATATCCAAGCGTTACGGCCACTTTACAGTCTCTATAAAGTTTGATATAGGCTGAAAAGTGTTCCATAAAAGCTGGCTCTAACTGCTCCAGTTTAATAAAAATATATATAGCCGCTGGCGGAAGTTTCTTGTGAACGTTTTCTTCTCGCGTCGGGCAGTTTTGTTCTTTTAAAATACACCGGATTGTAATAGTCCTAAAAATTTACTTCCGAATCGTGAAAGTATTTTCTCTTTAACGAGTCTCAGCTACACGTAACGTCTGCAGCAACTGCTACTTTATTATGTGTATTATTGTGACACGTCTATTAAAAAAATTAAACACTACGTCAAGCCGTTTATTACCGATGTTTTACTTTATTATATTTGCCTTTAATCATGGACATCTCTGATTCATTTAATATTTCAATTTAAACATAAAATTTACTATTTACGTATTTAGATTTTGCTGGTACCTCACTTATACTCTCGCTTATCGATTCCTTCCTTTTCAAAATTGGAAATTCACACCAAAAGCAGCCAGCCAATCTCATTGTTCTCACCAGCTCTGTCCGACAATCAAAAATTTTCGACCCAACAATGAAATCTGCCACCTCCAACCTAGCCGCCAACAATCAGAGAAAGCAGAAAAATGCTTCACCCAGCGCAACCAGCACCGAGCGCAAAAAGCCTCTTACCGACTCCTCAACAATGAAACATAATCAATAATTCGTGATTCGCATTTGCATGGAGTCGAAACGAGGCCTCCTTGTATATACCCGCGATTCGCGAATACACAACACGGTAATCCTCAGTCGGCTAAAAGACCGTAAAAAGCCCGAGTCTCGAAGCGCCGATTCGAGGGGAACGGCACAATAGCTCGCGAGCCATCCGCGCCTCTTTCTGTATATATACGTATATATACAGGCATCACAAGGTAGGTCAGCGATTTGCTTTTCCCATCAGTCTGAGAGCGAGAGAGGATCGGTAATCGACGGCTACCGCGATCGATCTTGCGTAATGTTTTTTTTTTAAGCGAAAAAATGGTAAATTAACGTTGCGGGTAATTGAGGGTGTGCGTGTAATCGACGTGAAACTTTTTAATCGCCGGCCGTGCGCGAATTTCGCATTCATAATCGCGTGGGTGGGTTATTAGGCGCGGTGGCTTTTTTTGCGGAGGGTGGATAATGGGAGAGTTTCGAGGGGAGAGGCGCGTTCGTTGCGATTATCGGTGATTTTTATCAGGGGGCCAGGAAGTCTTTGCCAGGGAAATTGATTGGTTGGGTGAGTTTTTAATAATTGGGTTATTGAGTGGAAGAGAGGAGATCTAGATTGCATTTACCGCTTTTTCGATCGATGTGTTTTGTGGATGAGAGGTTTTAAAAATATTGAAAAGTACGTCTCTGGAGCACCTGATTTACAAAAAATAAATATGACGTAAAGTATTTAAGTATTATAGTAATACGTACATGTCCACAATTTTTAAATAATTTACACTTATTACTGCCTAATTACGCTTAAATTGTACCGAAAATTACGCAACCTCCCATCGCTTTAACCTCATACATACTTCATTTTCGATAATCAACTGTGAAATTATTAAAACCCGCGCGCGGCGCTCCGAAACCAAATTGCACTCTTACTCAAACATTACATAAAAAATAATCCTCTCACGCACAATCCCAGCGCTCCGCACAAAGGCCCGTAAAAAAACGTAACCCGTCACATCGCAGACGCATAACATACCTGAAAAGGAGAAAAAAACAACGTCGCGTGCCCGGCTCTGTTTACCTTTCTTTTTCGCGCGAGCGAAAGTCAAAAAAGAGGCCCGCACGCGACAATTATTGCCGTTAATGACAGTGTAATTAGACCCAGCGGCATGTACACGTACACGGAGGAGTTTATCTGGTCGCTTGAGCTTGAAGCTTGGGGGGGAAATTGAAACGTTGTTTGTGCGCGTTTGTCGCGTGCTCGCATTGTTACACGACAGAGTGGCAACGAAAACGAGACAGTTTGCGCTGATATAATGCACGCGCCGGGGAGTCGCTGGTGTATCAGAGGTTGCGCTCTCGAGCGCCGGTAATTTGTAGCTGCCGCGCTTTTTAACGACGTGGAACGCGCGAGGAATTAAGATGTAAATCGTTTTTAATGCGGTTTATGTAACGTTGGTTTGTGTCGTGTTATGAGTTAGGTGGGGTGGTTGTAGATTTTGATTTTGTAGATTGAGATGTTCATTGTTTTTGTGATAAAGGTGAAAAGGAATGTTTGAATTTGCGTTACAATGTTTGGAATGTAATACGGAATAACAAACATACACAGTTAATAATCGCACTATATTTGCTCACGAAATCTACTCCACATCTTTTTCTACCTCAGTTAACGTTATTTTAATTCTCACTCGTAAAATTTTAAGCCAGTTACCAAATCTTGCACAAGACCTCTTCACTACATCTTTTGCAGTCGCAGAAAGAGAAAAAAAATTTTATCACCCTAGCCAAGTGTCAAACAACCGCTAACGCAAATACAATTACAGAACCAACATCTTCGCTGGCGTGCATTTTCCCGCAGGCCAACCACTCTCTCAAAAATCCATCCCATACACATCCGCATTATTACCCCGCTTACGGTCGTTATACTTCAAGATCGATTTAGGTATGCATGAATAGGCACTTGTGTGCCGCTCGCCGCGACCGCAAGTGAATGTTGCATCTCACGCACGCACCGACAAGCAAACACACAACCTAAACTGGCCCTGAACCAAGCCCCCGCCGCGATGCAAATCCAGGGGGACCGTTTGATTGCCTCTTTAGGGAGCCGACCCTTATCCATATAGCTCCTCGGCTGTCGATTAATTGGAAAACGCGATTTCGGAGTCTGAGCGCGCACGGCTCCGATTTGCCTCGGCCGCGGCCTGGAAATTGTTACGTTATGTAAACGCACGCGCGAAAGTGTGTGTCGAGGTGAGGAGGGAAAAATTTTATACACGCACGCACCGTGTACGGGTAATTACGCGCGCTCTCGGGGTCTTTTTTCGGCCCCGGAATTAAACGGACGGAAAAAATGGCTTTTTGAAGCGGCGCCTGGAATGTGTTTGCTGAGAGAGGAAAATAAGTTAATCGATGGTTGACGAATAATTAATTACTGGTCGGAGGAAACGGAAGTGGGGAGGTGTTTTATTTGGAAATTCGCGGGTTAGGTGAGTTTTTTGCTTGGTTGGAGTTTATTAGCTTGGCGAGGAAAATTACGCTAAAAAGGTGGTTCTGGAGTAGTTTTCGGTAGGGTATGCATTTTACTTTCGAATTTATAGCTTTTGGAATTTACAAGCTCACACTTTCTCGGAATTTCCTGCAGATTGATCGAGCCATAAAATCAATGCTGTGTAAATAGCTGATTAAATATGGAAATTAATAGAGACATGAGGTTAAATATAGATGTTAGAAGGAAACTATGAGTTTTTACGAGAAAGTAAATTGCACGGTGAAATTCGATAATTTTTGCTATCCTCCGCCGATGAAAAATAATTCTCCGATACTACAAAAACGATTACAGCGTTCAAATTTTATCGAATTCTCTTCTATTATCTCCTATCTCAACAAAAATACCTGTTCAAAGAACCCTCCTTTCCCTGTTTCCTCCAAATCCACAAATTCCCCAACAATCCAAAATCCAACTTTCAATCAAATCGCAAATTTCCTCCTCTCCTCAAACCGCTCACCAAACACACACCCCAACGCTGAAAACACAGCTCAAAGGCACTGTTAAACCACTCGAACTCGCGCATGCGTACATATACATGTACAATTGCAAACGCTCGCGCACGAATACACATACCCGCGGCTTACATAATTCAACCAGCCTGGACTTTCACTACTCTAGGCGGGCGCGTGCACACCAGCTCTCCTCGATATTTTTCATAATGCCCTCCTTGCGAGTCCTTGCGCGAGGTCGATTATTACAGATACCAGCGAGACTTTCCAGCTGCTGGCCGGGGATTATTTTTTTTCTCGTCGGCCGGTTAATTATTATTGTTAAGTTTATTAATTATCGCGGGGCGGACTGCTAGAGTCGCTGATAAAATCGGGGAATATGGCTTATTATTATGCCCGAGGTTGTAATCAGGTTTTGTGCGTGCGCTGGGTTGTGCGCGCGTTTATGTATTGATGCACGGGCGTTGATTATTTTACAATTGAAGATAGTAATTTTCTGGGAGATATTAAGTGGAGGCAAGCGCGGAGAGCTGGTATTAGGCCAAAAATCGGCTTGGCAGACTTGCGCGCGAAATAATTATCGGTTGCGTCACTTTATGGGACGGTTAAAAATCTAATGATCGCCGAGGCATGATGTTACGATAGGATTTTATCCTAGTTGCGCGTAGTTTTCTCCGCGATTTTCTGAGAGCTGGATGGATAATCTCTAATTTCGCGAGTGTAAACTTTCAATCTGCGGATTTTCAATTAAATATCAGTTAAGAATATACAAGATCTGTATTTACCCGCAAAACATTCTATACATTTCTTGGAAAATCCAATATAATCAGCAATAATTAAAAGCAGCTACTTCCTTGCATCTTACAACCTGGTTTCACAAACAAACAGCAAACTCTCATCCCGCTCTAAAATTCAGCCCAGTTCTAAACCTTAAAATCAGCCTTAAACCCTTCCTCGGCTCCCAAAAATCTCCATATTCTCACGACCCAAAGCACACCATCACCGCTTTATTATTATACCCACAGCAACACCTATATAACCCACAGCTCTCATAGTCACGAAGCTTGGTGAGAAAGCTCAACGCGTACATGCAAACGAGCAATTAAAGGCGGTCGCGCTGAGAGAAAACCGTTAACGAGCCGCGCCGGTAATCGCTCGCTCGCTGAATTAAGCCGCAGATCTTTCTCTCTCTCTCTCTCTCTCTTACCCGGCGACTTTTGACAGTCTTCGGACCTTAATCGAGTTATGACGCGGTTACGCCGCGCGCGACGGAGTTGCGCAATCGAGCGGCGCATTTTGCGGGGAAAGAGAATTAAATCGAGCCGCGGCTTTTTGTCTCTTTGTAAAAGTGTAGATTGAGTTGGCTGCGATGAATGTGGGAGGGAAATTTCGATTTTTTCGCTCGCGTGTGAATTGTCTGGCGAGTGGCTTTTGATTTGATCTTTTATAGAGCTGTGAATGATAAGTGAGGCAACCGCGGGCTATTGTGAGTTCATAAAATTGGCGGGCGCTTGAAAGGGATTTTTGGAAAAAATTAATTGGGGTTTAATGAAGTCGGTGAGTTTCTAGGAAAAATGATTTATGATTTCTCATTCATGCCGGGTCGTACGTGTGTTTAAAAAAGTTTTTATGCTGAGAGGAGATAGATATATTATATATTGACTTTCAGCGAGAAAGTTGTGCACTTTCAAGCTGAAAAATACATTTTTTTTAATTCATTTTTAATACCTCATTATGAAATAATTATGATAAGAAATTGGTTAATTTAAGATCGACTTTCTAAGTGGCTAATTCGTAAAAATTTTAAAGCTACTACATACATTATAATTAAAATTCTCTATTTTTGCTTAAAGTACTTCGCTAAGTTTTAAAGCATTGTTTTTTTTATTTAGACAGTACCTTTCAATCAGAACATGATACATGTAGTCAAAATCTTCGCACGTTAATGTGCTTAATAAAAATGATTTATTAGGCTGTCTCCCCTCATTTCATCTCGTATAAAGCATTGATTTATTGGTCAAAATACAAATACATCTGCATTTCGTGTACATCCTCATTGTACATCGCCGATGTTGTATCATAATTCAAAGTTCATCAAATTCAAACTGACTCTAAGTCAGTATTGTCAGCACCTAAAAGCTCGAACAGCCGATATGTATTCCTACGGATATAAATCCACGGAAGTCGGCACATCGGCCGTTTTAATACTGTTTACAATCGTAAATTATAAGAGCGCGCACTTGAAATTAATAGCCGAGGTAATGCTCACAGCGGGGACGGATTTCATTACGCTTAGAATACATGTGCATACCGTATGCTTTTACCTTGCTAAGAATGACGTAGTCTTGTATATAGCTTATTTAAGAAAAAATTAATTTAATTAATACGAGGAAAATATTTGTGGTTAAAAAAGAAGAATATCATTACGATTTGTTATACAGTTGAAACTTTCAAATAGAAATGCAATAAATTTAAAATTACATTCTAATAGTATGTTATATTACATTTAATTTTGTTATTAATTATAATATATTTTATATAATTGATTTGTGTAAAAGAATTCGGTTTATCAGCATGGTACGTATTAAAGAACTTGATATTGAGGTAATACCAGAATTTTACGCTGCAATTACAATTGTAAAGTAGAGAAACTAGTTTCACTAGCTCGTGAACTTCTAATTGCATTAAACAGATATAAACTCAAAGATATCGAAAAAGAATGTGTGAAATCACGTACCCACCCGTTTTCTCATTATTGAAAATACAAAATCTGAAATCGATATTTCAAAATAACAAGTTCTAGATCAATATCAATTATTTTTTTAATAATATATAGAATTCTTGTACTTTCTTGAGTTAAAAATAATAGAAATTAATTTATAAAAGATTAATTCACTATATATCTATAATTAGTTTGATATACATTGTAATAAATTTTGTTTATTGATAAGAAATTCTATTTATTCATGTATTTCTTTTATTATAAGTAATTGAAATATTCCAAGACTCTTTATTTAATGATAAGCTTACTTAAAAAAAGAACGATACATTAAAAAAACATCTAATTCCATTCTTCATTTTTTCATTTCAACATAAGCATCTTCTATCGATACAGAAGTAGGCGAAGCTGCACCTTAAACGCGTATACGTAGATCTACATACCTCTAATTAAGCCATCTCATTTCTGCCGACTCGTTCTCATCGAATAACTCGAAGAGACTTCGTCCCCTTAGAAAAGATAGGCACGCGACTCCCGTAAGATTGTGCGTCACGATGGGCTCGTCTTTTTGTGTGTCTACTGATTTATTTTAAATTTACCGTGACGCGTCCGACTTTTTCGCTCATTTTTTGTCTTTTCTCGCTCAAGCCGCCGCGGGGAAAGTCCCCGTTGTGTTGGAATCAGTGAAACTCTTTTTTTTGGTCGCGAAAATGAAACGGTTTTCGTTGTTGCGAATGCGCGAGAGTCGAGAGCTGCATTTTAGTGACGATTTTGACTCGATAAGAAGTGTGTGCTGAAATTTTACTTTTCTTTTTAGAAAATTTACCGGATATTATTTAACTATATATTTAAAAATTTTTATTAAGATATAAAAGAATATATAAAAAATTTTCTTTTCTGATAATAAACCTTTACAAACAAGCAGTTTTAATATTTCTTGTTTCCAAAGAGCTCTTTTGTCATATTCCAAAAAATAACACCACATTTTGCAAAATATTTTTCTAATCTCAACGACATCACAAAGGACCGTATCATTTTCGCCAATTTTTCCCGCCGATAAACATTGTATTAAAATAATGCAACAAATTTTAAATACAAATTACTTTCTCAACTTCTGAAGCCAGCTTTCCATCGCTCACCGCGAAAATTACATTAATCCAGCACAACAATAAGGAAACTCCACCCTATAAACCGCTCGCGCGCCCGTATAATTTCAGCGCCGCAGCTACGCTAAACACAATAAAATTAAGACGCGCCCGTGAGAATTCCAGGGTCTGACCTGCCCCCCCGCCTCCCACTTTTCTTCGAGATTCTTTCTTCTCTCGCGCGTGCAAAGTTCGTTGCCGCCTTTGCGGAATTTCCACGTGATAAGCTTGACAACAAAGCGAGCGATCGGCTATAAAAGAAAGGTGAAAACGCGGCCCTGGTTTTACCGGTTTTTTCGGAAGGTTCCGCCTGTCCAAAATTATATCTTTGGAGCCGTGCGGCCTCTGACGTCTGGCCGGTGCCGTTGACCGGCCTTGGGAGGTCGAACGCATTCGCTGCTGTCATTATACAGGGACGGTCCAGGTGGTTCTTTGATATTCGGGTATTCTTTTGGAATGAAGGAAAGGACGAGTTAAAAAGATAGGGGAAGGCGCGACTGTGTTTTATTTTGCGAATGGTGCGTTGAAAGAGAAAATTTATCGGAGGTGCTTTCGAAATATGCATAACGTACGTTTATTCCAAGTGAATTGGGATATTTTCGAAGCCGAGAATCGCCTTTTCTGACATTCTTATGCTTTTTATGAACACTTAAACGTGCGCTCGGCAACAATCTTACGACGCATTAAATAATAAATAAGCACGCGGTTTCGTAAAAATTATTTTTCGAGCCGTTACAAAATAAAAACATCACAATCATCGCAATCGCTAAACAGCCTTTCCGGCCAATCGACTCTTTTACCTCGACAAAGCAAAATTATGCATAAGCTCGATTGGCCTTTAAATCATATGCAACACACGCACTCGCCGTTTCCATGGCGATCAGCCGGCAATAAATTTGCTCATCAACGGCGAGGCTCGTTTCGTCATCTGCAGCTACCGCTTCATTATTTTCCATAAATACTTGCCTAGCTGCCGGGAATCCGAACTCCCGGCTCTGATGGAAAAACGAGTTAGTCTAGTGCGTCCCCCGTAGACTTGCATCACCCGGCGGCGGTCAGATGTCGTTTTGAAAGGCGAATCTAAGCTCTGAAAAGCTACGTGATCTCAATAATATGCGAGCTGTGCCTTTCACCTTTTGGCCAATTTTCTCGAGCGCACCGTCACGCCTTTTGATATGACACTAAGGCAACCTCTTAATTTGGTTATGTATATGGTGTTGATGTAGGGGAGGTTATTAAGGGGACTGACGTGGCTGGTCTGCAGCGGTGTTTGTAATTTTTTTTTATTCTTTGTTTTGGTTATTTTTAGTATGGCTTTCTTACTTTCTACAAGCTTTTTATACATGACTTTGCAGAATTAAGCATAGTCAGAATTGAAATTGTCTTTTTTAAATTGGGTTTGAATTATTTCCAGGATTTTATTGCAAAGTTCCGAAAATCGATTATCCTAAAGAACTTTCAAATTGCCGTTAATGAACTAAATTACCTACGCGGTATCATTATTATATCTTCTGGAATTTTTTCTGCTTCATAATTCAGTAAAATCAATTTTCTTATATTACTCCGAAGTTATTACAACTCAAAATGTTTTTTACATTCTTCACTCACACAATGTATTCGTCACAACGGTAATCTCATCAAAATCTCATTTTCTAAATTAACGGAATGACTCTTCTTAAATTCATCCCACACTATAATGACCCAAAAACACTCGCGATCCTCCCCCTCAAAAAAAGAAACCCAGCCATCCCACCAAGCCGTCACCCTTCCAAACACCATCTCCTCCGATTTCACAGCAAGACGACCTCGCGATCTCTTCCTGCTTTCTTTCTGCCTCCCAGCCTCCTTCTCCGCATTTAATCTCCCTAACTTTAACTCTATTCCGTAAAGCTGAACTGCAACACGGATGACGACACCCGCGACTTGATCCCCATTCATGACACAGAGAGAAAGAGATAGAGAAAGAGAGAGAGAGAGAGAGAGGCAGTTAAAATTGCGCAAACGCTAAATAGACGCTTCATTTTATAGCCGCCGCGCGGAGCGAGAAGACAGGCGGCACGCGAGCGCTCTCTTTATATACGTGCATCTTTCCCCCGTTATTCTCTCTCTCTCTATTTTTCTCCTGCTTTTGGTTTTCAATTTACCAGCGCACGAGAAAGGGGCGCTCGCGGGCCAATTATGCTCATTGTCGCAACGATGCGGCTGGAGTAACCTTTCTCAATGCGCGGAAAAAAGCAGGGAGAGTTAGGAGAGCGAGCCGAGCGAGTCCGTTTGCGGCTGGTTTTGTGGGTGTTTAGTTGCTTTGATCTCAATCTGAATGCATACGGGATCGTATGAATACGTGATTGCGGCTCTGTTGCGTGCTTTATGGATGATTGTACCGTGTTTGAATTAGTTTGAAAAATAAAGAGAAATTATTTTGTTTTTTAAAGTAATAAAATTTAATAAAAATTGATAGATTAATTCTTAAACTATCAAAAACGTTTGTCGCCGATAATTTACGCAATGTAAGCACACGCGCTATTCCTAACGTCCTTGCAAAATTGTAGCCTCAATCAGCGAAGATTTACTGGCAGTTTTGCGCAGCCCACTTTGGTAATCGGCGAAAATGGAGAAAGATTGAAAATTGAGCGGATTCGGCCGCGAGTGTCTGCGTTAATGCCGCACGCATATATACAAGCGCGTTACGAGCGCGGGCGGAGTTTGCATTGGACTCGGCCGTTTCGTCATCTTTATTTTCCTATTATCTGGTAGTTAAGTGAGCTTAGTGTGCACAATTATTTTAATAACGAGCCGTACATAACGCGCAATTATTTTTAATGCTCGGAATTGAGCGGAGCTGCGTATCGTGTGTGTTTTGGAGGAGAGCGTATAGTTTTTTTTTTATTGGAATCGAAGAAGCTGAATTATTTTGTGGGTTTAGTGAAGATGATGCTGGATTATTGCGCGCGGAGAAATTTTTCCTGATGTTGAGAAAGAGAGGCACGTAGCTTTGCGAAAGATTACTTTGAGGCGGGCTTTTACGTTTTCATTAAAATTTTAAACAGGGAGTCGCTGGGATTATGACAATTTCATTACTTACGATATGCCTTTTTCTCGTCTTACAGTTAATTAAAATAATTTATTTAATTGGCTTCAGTAGAGCAATAATGTTACACGTGTCGGATTAATAATAACGTTTCGCGTAAAACTTTAGTCTGTGTGGTTAGACGTATAATTGCAAAAGTGTGTGTAATTTACATACTGCCGTTGTAATTTTGTAAAAAGCTGAAAAAACGAAATTTTGCAATTTCAAGATCATTGTAAATTGTGATTTATGATACTGTAAAAATCGCGTTGAAAAGGTCTAAAAAACTCGACCATTAATTTTGTTTGACTTTCAAAAATTGTTAAAAAAAAGAGTAGAAAAATTATTTAAAATGACTATTTTTTAAGATAAAAATTCTATATTTTAAGGAAATTTTTTTACCTTTTTTACTATATATATTTTTTTTTTCTAAGAATTTTCTTATTTACGGCCCGTCAAAATAATTTAAAATAAAAATTTCGAACCCATAAAAATACCTTTGGTTTCTTCAGCCCAAAGCATATATCTTCAAATTCTTATCCGTTCTCCAAAGCCTATAAAAACGTATCATAAACCTATATACGGCATCTTCGTCAATAAAAGGTATAAATTCAGACACGTTGAGGAAGAGTAGTAGTAGTTTTCAGTAGGTCACGTCGATATTTCGAAGAGGCGCGGCTCTGTTCTATTTATTAGAAAAAATAATTTTTATGTTCAAATAAAATGTTTTCATATTTTTTTCAAAACCCCCAAGAGTCAAGAATCTATTTTACGAAACAATGTTATAACCACATACATCATCCAGTCAGAGCTTGCTTAATATTAATAAAACAATGCAGTGATAGTAAAAGTGTGTTAATGTATCTTGATTCTTCTACGAACAATACAGTGCCGTAACTCTACTTTCTATTTCACGAAAACATGATACAAATGACAATTCACGACGGAAGAAGCGTCATGTAAAAAGTAAACGGTGACACGGACACGCTAACCAGCTGATCGTTGAACTGAATGCCACCAACCGAAACTGAGATTTTTTGCTTCGCTCCTTCTGTATAGCTTCGTGTCATGTCCGTTGTATACCGCTAATTTCAGTGATTGTAAAAACTTGAATTGACAAGAAACCAAAGTTTAATTGAATTGCTACGTGAATTACAATACGATTTTATTGATTTAATTTAGAAATAAAAACTTGTCAACAATATAAAAAATATGATTTTCTACTCGATATCAACATTAATAATTAATTAATGTTAATAATCAATTTCAATATTTAATACAATACAAAATTTCCTAACTTCTTCCAATTCTTTTCTTTTATCTTAAAAATACAATCCCACCGAAAATTCCTCTTCGAACACGTCTTTATTACAAACCCGCGCTCTTAAAATTCCTCCGAAACAATAAATTCACCTCAAAGCATCCTCGCTCCTTACTCCGACGTTAAACCGCCTTAAAGAGCTCGCCAAGCCCCGCATTATCCTCGGCCCGCAGCTTCATACATCAGGCAATTTTTCCACCCTCTCAAAAAAAAACTCTCACTTAACACGAGCCAGCCTACCGCTCGCACTCGTAAATAATCGCCGCCCTCCTATAAACAATCCCCGGCGTGTAATTGCTCTTTCTCTCCCTCCCACCTCCACCCCAGATAAGCCAAACCTTCCGACAATGCGAAAAGCTCAAACCGACGACTTGCGTATAAATAACGAGCCTCCCCGTCCACTTATCGTCGCGCCCACGCGAGGAGGTGAGAGATTACGCGATTGTTTTTTTCTCTCTTGCGGCGCGCCTTATCATATACAAACACACGAGCGAGCTGCATTATCCTTGACACGATGATCTTGGATGCTGCGCGCGCGCTACCTTGTAGAGGTGGGAGAGGGAGAGAAAAATTCTCGAGCCAAGCGCGAGAGGCATGCGACTCGTTGGGAGATGCGTCGACGTGTGTGTATAAGGCGCTAGAGCTGGAATGTTAAATGCCTCGTGCCGAGAGTGCATCTCTGGATGGTTTTTTTTTGTTTGTAGCGGCGTGTGGGTTTTGAGATTGTGGAGAGCTGGATTGTTTGGTATTTTTTAATTCGCGTTTGAAGTTACGTGGCGGTTCGGTGATTGAATATTTTAATTGGTCTTGGTGGGTTTACGCGAGAGTTGATTATCTTGGAGTTTTCGAATTTTTATACGGTTTTTATGGGTGCTTTTAAAAGTGTCTTGGCCTTTAAGCGGTTTGCTGCTATTATTTCTTGTCCGCTCGCAGTGATTAACTTGTCTCTATGAAATGAGCAATAATCTTTACTTAATTTAAATTATTTTAAAGCCAGCGCATAACTACGGTACTTATGTTATAAGTAAACTACATCTTCAGCTCGCTTCGCTGCAATCCCTTATTTATTCAAGGATGAATAAAAGATACAGCTATGCGCAACCGCAATTCACTCGTCGTTACATTAAAGAATCTCATATAAAATCAAAACAATAAGAATCGCAGATTGCACTCTCCTCATGAAATAACCTCCAAGCCGTCCCATATTTGGCCTTAATCCAAACCCCAGCTTTCCCAATTCAATTTTACTCGAAACTAAATCCACAGATCGTCGAGCCAACTATATCAATTCGAATAAAAAGCCTCTCCCGCCTATATAGAGACATTCTCCTCTCGCCTACTCCATCAAAAGCCAATACCGCAGCGGCGGAATCAAGCGGCGAAAAGCCAATCGAATTTCCTTAATTAAATTTCGCGGCGAGTTGCGCAATCCGCCGGGGCCTCCGCGCACTCGCCACCTAATGAACTATGATGCCCGATTGTTGTCGTGACGTGCGCTGCTCCGAGTCTTTCTTTTTATTCGTCGCGCGCGCGCGCGCGAGAGCTAGAGAGAGAGAGAGAGAGAAACCTTGATAGGCTGCTGCTGTGTCCGTGGGATCGCAGCGGCCAGACTCCCACGGAACACGTGGGTACGTGTGTCGGCAAGAGTAAGGCTAGTCGAGGAGGTATAGAAAGGCGGATCATACTAATTTTCAAGCGTCACGCGCGGTGCGTCGGTGTCGGTCTGAGCCGGCTGATCTGACGGCCGTGCGGACTCGGCTGTTACTACTGGGATGTTTGTAGAGCGGAGATTGTGTTGGTTGGATTTGAGAATGTGAGTTTAAGAGTTAGACAGATTGGTGACAAAATTTTTGCACGTATTCGTTCCTAAATAATTTAATTTTTAGATATAGTCCTTTATTGAAAATTAAACAATTTATGGGGGATTCAGAATGGTAAATTAAAATTGAAATTCGTAATGATAAGAGAATTTTAAATGACCTAGGTTAATGGATCCTAAATTGAAGTATGTTTGTTCCTTTAATGCCTTGAAATGCTTAACGCAAAGTATCATTTTAACTTACTTGTTGTGTTTTTCTTTCTTTTTTGTTCTATCATCGACTATCATTTACTTTTTGTTTGGCAGAGTCTATTTATCAGAACTTTTCTCTTTATGTATTTTCTTATAGCTTATTATGCGTGTCTATAGGTTCTATATGGCATTCTAATACAATTTTACGCTCTCATAATTCGACGAGTTATTACCTTTTTCTGTTCGGCTGCTATTGTGGCATTTATAGGGCCTATTATGCACAGCTGTGCGTAATCTTGTGTATAACGTTCGATATTATGCGATAATATTTAAGTCTACTTGCCAACATTTCTATATATACTTAACACACTGTACCTATCTATTCACAGATAGATCTATAAAATTCAATATAAAAATTGTTTCTTTGTTTCAATGTATTATTACTACTTATATAAGCATTGCTTGTTAATTTCAATATGAACATTGTGTTTTTTTTTATAATTTCACTATCCTTATACATAAGTATTAGTAATTACTTATTAAAGTATGTCAAGTCTAAGCCACACCTTTATTTCTTTTATAAAATATTAAATAATTTAAAATTTTTTCTCTGTCTCGTCCATAAAGTAATGATTTTATTTCTTTTGTTACAGGTAAGTCATTCGCTCCCGACTGGATTATCAATGTCCATTACTAAAACCATCGCCAGAACGTAAGGTCGAATCAATCAATAACAGTTCAAAGAAAAGAAAACACCTCAAAGAAAATTAATTTACACCGCAAAAGCCTCCCCACCCCAAAAAGCTATAATTATCCCACTCTCAATACAAATGAAGCATTATCAAAGCATTTTTAACAGCGCCAGCCAGCAGCCCTTGCGCAATCCGTTATCCGGCCTTTTCCATTACAACTTTTTCGCAGCTCGCGCCTTAAGACACTCTCTCAGCTTGCAAAATCAGTCCCCCCTCTCACTAGACTTACGCAGTGGACTATATCACACTCCAGGGGTAGCGCCGGCCCACGCCCTGAGACATTAGCGTCGTCGGCCGATTCGGCTCACGACAAATTAGTTTGACGCGCCGAGGAAAGGGAATTTTATCGCGGCCTAAGAATCTAGTCACGTTGCGAGCGCGCAGCCAAGGAGATTGTTTTTCGAGCTGCCGCGGCGCTGCTGCTCATTGTTCGCTTTTTGCGCCCGCGCCCGCGCCAATTTCACAAGCTGGCTATTACCGGTGCGTTCGCGCGCGCGCGAGAATTGAAAAGCGCATAATGCATAGTCATATAAGGCGATCGCCAAGCGTAATAATATCGCTGCTTAGCCTCGTATATGGCACTTTTATAATTCGCGGATTCTTATTAAGGAGAGCTAGAGTAGCTACTGGTGTAAGCGTGCTTGTATTGTGTGCTTTTTAGCGCTGTGATTCTTGTGTCTCGGTGTGAAATATTACTTTCGATGCGGTTCGATATTATATTGGTGGATGGTTTTCTGAGGTTTGTTTGGTAATGGGGAGCGTGTGTAAATGGTGCGATTAATTTCGATTGCTAAACTGAAAGCTACGGGATATTCATACACTGCAAGCTTTTCCTTCGAGTATATATGTATTTTATTTACGACGAATTTCGTTTGAAGTAGTGTCTGTAGGCAGTCAGGGCTCATTAGGCATTCTATATCTCCGAGCCAAATTACAAAATTCAGCTAATTTTTCAGTAACGACAAATTACACAAGAAAAGCGATAAAAAAGTACGCACAAACGGCCCCGAAAAAGCCAGATATTCACACGTATGCCTGCGCAAATGACTCGATGAAAACTACGCAGACGCAATTTCCAATCTAAACACTCCGCGCCGTAAATCAACTATTTTGCCCGCAGTCGGAGAAACTGCGTGACGAAATACAGTCGAACACGCGGCAGTTTGAAAAAAAGAGGGGGGAGTTACAAAAAGTATAGATACAAACCAGTTACCGCTGTCGCGCGTGCACGCGCGGCTTGTCCGTCGGTGCAAGTGACCGCGGGCGCGAGGTGGTTTCGTCAAATAGATAGCGCCGGTCGATCCATCTCGTTTTTCGATGTTTGGTCAATATTAGATTGATATTAACTCAATATTGATTCAATATTGTTTTAATATTCATACAGCAAATAACAAGTTTATGCTTGTATAAAGCGAAAGCATATTAGAACTCTGATCTTAACTAAAAAAAAATATGTATTTTAAATTCATTCAACAAAGATTATGCCTATACCGTTTCTAGTACAAAATATTCCCATAAAACTAGTATTACAATATCCGCCCAATCTCATTATTCGATCCCAGCGCGCATACATTTCTCATATTCCGGCACTATCAGCCCAAACCCGACAGCCGCACCGTTATTTTCCCGATCCTCAACCAGGATAATAACCCTCTCATTTCCAGTCGCTTCCCTCCATATATATCCCTCGGCCGAACGCATGTATCGCGCGCGCAATAAATAATATCGCCGCCGAGCGCGAATTTTACGACCTTTCCTTGCGCTCGCTCTAATCTATCTACGCGCGCCTACGGAGATCTAAGCACTGCGTGCGTAGACGCATTACAAGGGTCCGGTGTGAAAGATTATACCCGCGCGACGCCGGGTTTATTGGCCGCGCGGACCGCGAGAGTAAGTGTATACATAAGCGAGCGCGACGAGCGACATGCTTGAGTATTGTTAGTGATGTATGTGGATTTTTTTTTTTAGAGGATGGGGATTGTAGAAAGGGTGTTGCGACTAGGAGCGACGTCGGGTGTTTGATATATATTGGGTGAGTTCCTAGAGTACGTCGCGGAAGCGTTAGAGTTGATGTGAGTTATGGCGTGCGTGGGGGCAATTTTGAGTAATATCAATGAGGGGAGAAGGATGCGAAACTATTGCGGGTTCTAAATGAGGTTATTTGAAATTTAAAAGTTTTTGAGAAGAGTCAAATTGACGCGATTTGTTTTCGTAATGATTTTGAGTTTTGAAGTATGACTTGTAGTTTGACTGCTTAGTTTATATTCAGGCAATGTTAAATTGCGAAAACTGGGTTCTTTATTACAGAAATTATCTAAAAACAAACTATTTAATATTACAGACTTTGAAAAAATCGCATAAGCTCATTAATTCTAAAATTGAAATTTAATATTTAAATATGCACAAGTTAATATTTTAATTTCTCCTTATCTCTAATCAACAACAGTATCCTTAACAATGTGTAAATTTGCGCAGCTCGCAACGGTATCTCGAAACATATCTCAATTCCACAGGCACCAAACCAGAAAAATCAAGCTGTATTGAACTTTCTACACTCGTTGACAACAAGGCAACATTAACTTGCTTAAGTCTATCTCAAGTCCCGGTCTTAAACTTATAATTTTCAATATAACTTGGGCGCTCTCATAACCATATATCCGAGCTATTTACACAGCGCCCAAGCGACGTGCTACTCCATTGTGCGACGTAATCCGCGTCTTACAAACTTCATATTTATCGGCTTTCAATTGCCAACCAGCGCGGCCTAGTCAAACGTACACTTTCGATATACCCCCCCTGCACCCAGCCGCTAAGACCGCGCGATTAAATCTGGAAATTTTCCACTCGGTTTGCCGCGTAATGCGCCCAACCGATATAAATTCGCTCTTGATTTCCGTAACCGCAATCGTGTACCCCTTTTCTATTTTTTTTTTTTTCGCTACGAAACTCACTCCGAGCGGTGCCTTATCTCTAATGTATGCACGCGCCGCAGCTATTGAATTATTACGCGATGGGCAATGCGCGCAACTATCCGATGGGCAATTATCGAATTATCCAATCATCTCGGAGGGGGCCTCCTGATTAATAGCTTTCAAAACGTGCGTTTGAAAACGGAAAAGTCGCGCGTGGGTTTTCCTTCGTTTTTTCGCGTTTGAAACGTTCTGGGATCGGTCGGTGAGATATAACGTTTGGGACTCGAGATTCATGTAATTACCTGCGTTCGCGAAGTCAGCCGGGGAAAAAAGCGACGGCCTGCCTGGTGTTTAGGAGAGATAAGGAGGACGTTTTGCCGTCGAGGCAAATCAATTATTTGCCGAGCGGACGTAAAAGCGATTCGACTTGACGGATAGAGATTTTAATAAATATTTATTATGCGCGAGGGGTATTGGTTCGAGTGGATATTTTATCGGGGACTTTAGCGGTTATTATAGTTTCGGCCTCGATGCAATAATTGAATCGTTGCTAAATTCGTATTAGCATGAAATTGATGAATGAGCGGGGGTAATTTATGTATTAAGTGTAAAGTGTAATTCGCGGCTTTTATTTTCATGGGTAAGTTCAGCGTACGATTATTATATGTTTTATATGTTTGCGGACTATTTTTATTTGAGCGCTAGTTAAAGGCCAGTTATAAAATTCACAAGTAAAATCATAAACGCTTTAATTTAAAATCCCGCGCCGTAAAATATATATTGTGGGTGAGCAAAAAACCTATGCTCCAGATTTTGCGCGTTGCGAAATGTTCGTGCCAGTTTATTGTTCGAAATTATTTTTAAGTAACCGTTGCATTGTTGTTGCAAAAAACGCGGGTTTCCTTTTAATGTAAATGATGTTAAGAAAGCATTTCTAAGTATCGAGCGAAATAATTGCATCAAACGTTTCAATATCACGGCGGTTGCTTAATTTACATTCCTTTTAAGATATTCTTTCGATAAAACATCCATTGCGCATGTGCTTCTTTACTCGTACTGCAGAAAAATACTGATTTCTATAACACATGAGAGCATTGTTCTTGATTTAACCTCGTAATTGAGGAAATTTGTTTGAAACTTATTCTATGAAAGATGTTAATTATCGTATTATTATCATAAATTTATAAATGCATGTATTATTTTTCTTATAAACTATATAATATTAAAGTCTACTTCTCTGTAATTTTGATAGGTGTATAAGTCATATTCAGGATCAAATCGATATTCATTATGAAAATTAACATTTCGTGTCTGATAGAAGCATGTACTCATTAGTTTACTACTCAGAGAAATCATATTCACATGTAGCAATTTATTCTATCAGCTCGAAGACAAACGTGTGTTTTTAAAATGAAATGTCATTAATGCTCTTCATTTCTTAAACTCCGTCCATCTACCAACCTTTCATATAATGAATACTTTCAATTTAATTTCCATAACGTCTTCATCAAAACACTTTCAAATTTAATACAAACATTGCCTTATCTTTTGATAATCTCAAGATACCGCCATAAAAAATCGAAGCTATCCGGAGCATTAACTTCAACCACACATCCAACTTCCACATCAGATCTTATCATCTCCCGCATACCCAAACCTCTTAAAATCTTTCTTCCTCAGCTCCACACGCGCTCGCAATTTTGATAAACCCACTGAACATCCGGCTACCTTTCCAGCATCTCCACGCTCTCAACAATCCGCACAATAGCTGCATTATATATCCTGGCAGCGCGCCGTGCGTAATAAGTGTCCGCGCTGTAATTTAACGTCGCCACGCGGATGTATAAGCGGTGGCGCCCCGGCGCGTGCAAAAAGGAGCTAGAATGCGCGTGTAGGCGAGGTAGGGGCGAGCGCTCGAGGTAAAAGTCCTTGCCGGCAAAATTTTCCGTGCAATCAATTATCTTAAGAGCCTGCTCGAAATTTCGCCTGAGGCGTAAAGACACTTTTGGGCTCGCGCTGCGCTTTTTCCTTTGTGCTGGTGTATGTGAAACGTCGAGTTGTTTTCGGATTGCTGGAGATTTCGTTTGGAGGGGGAACAATGGATTTTACGTGAAACGGCCAATAACGAAGCAGCAATTGATTTCGAGCTGTATTATTAAGAGATTGTACATTGCGCGAACAATGAAGAAGCTATGTGTGCAGTGATTGTATTTATAGCATAATTTGTGGTCGTGTTTTTGCGCTGCAGGAGCTGTAGTCGAGTTATTGCGGCTTCCGTGGCTTCCTTCCTGCTTGAACGGTAGATCCTCTGGATCCGGGAAAGTGTCATAAAAACAGTAGGTCAAGAGACTCGGCTCGCTTATTCGCGCTATTGTCTTGGCTGGATGTATGGCTGTGTATACGCGCGAATGAGTATCGCTGAAATGTAGCTGCGAGACATTTTAAATATAGTGTGCATACGTTACAATGGATCAACGAACTTGAATTTTTAAAATTGTCTCAGCGTAAAACAATTAAATAGACTACAATATATCTTATCATAAATATTTTCTTCAAAAATACCAGACCTTTATAGTAAAAAGTCAACACGCAAAATTAATTAAGTAGAATAAGCCAATCAAGATAAGACAGTCTCATTAAAACCCTATCCCACTGAAAACGAGATACATCTCCTCTTTCAACCTCAAAAAAGATCAACAACCAAAGCATTCTCAAAAATCTCAAAAATCCATCTCCAGACCGCACGTCCAATTGCAAGACTGTCCCCTCGCAACCGGACACGCTCGCACTCCCAAAGCCTTCAACGCGTTCAATGCCATATTCTCGAAATTTCCCCACGCCGCGTGCACCTGCGCCACTCCACATCCCGAAAAAAGCAAACAAAACGAAAAATCCCCCGGAACGCGGGGCAGGTGAACACGGATCCCTCTCACTCTCATATACACACAGCTCACGTGTGCGTGCTCGCCCGCTACCGGCGCGCGTATATATCTCTTTTTTCCCTTTCGTTGCTCCGATCGATCGAACGCGCGCGCCCCGAGTTGCATTATAGAGAACGGCTCGAGAGCGCGCGCGGTGTATATCAAGCGCGCGCGCGCGCGCCCATAGTGAAAGAGAGCTGGAACGGGACACCGCGCCCGCGTCAGCCTTGACTCCAAGCGCACGGAGCTCGGCCGCTCTCCCGCGCCTTTCGCCGAGAGCGAGCAAGGATCTCAAGTACGAGGCGGGTGAGGTTGCGGCGTTATTCGCGAGACGCCCGAATTGTTGGAGTTGCCGAGGTTGCGGGTGTTGGGAATGTGGTTTTCGAGGGGTTTTGAGGGGGAGGGTGGTTTTTGGAGGTGGGGTTGGAGGGTGGAAGGGTAGGAGGTGGGAGGTTGATGGTTTAAATGTGGTTGAAGTTGGATTTTGACTTTATTGGGTCATTAAGTACACTTGGTAGTTTATTACGTAGTAATCGTATTATGGAATACTTAAGTATTTTAATGCAGTCGATTGTGGTTATATTTATAGATAAATGGAATGACAAAATCTATTTTCGTCATTTTATGGTTAATTGGTTAATTGTCTTTCCTAATCTATTGTAATTGTTATTTTTGATAAACTGTAATTAAAAATCTAACGTAATTTAAAATTTTTCTCTTTTTAATTATTTAATAATAAAATGCCCAACAATTTTGAACGTCATTTTATTGTAGATGTATTAAAACTTTTAAAAGGGGCGCGGCCATGCTTTGCGAAAGGTAAATGCACTGCATTATAGCCGTTGAACCTTCGAGAATTTTCGAAATCCATGTGTTACCTTCTTCTACAATTTTCACTTTAATTTTAAATTCTTTTTGAAAATAATTATAGAGGAACAACTTTTTCACTTTTAAAAGAATCCATCTTAAATTCCAGATGTGCTTAAAGGTCGTTTACCTCATCGCATTTTTTCGACAACTTTCGATCAATGCGCGAATAATATGCATGAAGGACGCTCGACTGAGGTCATATATAGCAGGTCGAAAACACTGATTATATAGGTCAAGATTAAATATCTTCGAAAAAAAAACTGATCTTATTTTTACAAGTTAATTGATTGAATAATGACAATTAATTATTTTTTATGAAATTTTTAAACGAATGAATAATTACTTCAATAATAAAAAATACACCAGCTAACGATAATCCACCTTTCCAATACTTAAATGCATATGATATTTGATGCATTTTAATCACATAATTTTTGTGGTCATGCCATTCCCACTCCACCTCATATTTGACTTTACGAAGCAATTTCCTTTGAAGATAATTGCTGATTCCAGCATCGAACATTCTAACGTAGACTGTTCTAATGGTGTTCATCAAAAAATAATCATCCCGAAAAATGTAAACGTAATATTTTTTAAACATGCTATCCTCGATTACATGCATGTGATGGCTATCGGGTATCCTCAGCTTGCGTGACCAACAGTCGATAACGCAGGCTATTTTTTGCTGCGCGCGCATTAGATCAACGCAGTGCGAGGTGCTTTTCATTGTTTCTATGTGATCAGCAAATTCCGATCCCAGAAAGTGCTGATAGTATTGATTCTCGCTGAAAATACCGTAATTAAGCTTCACCAAATCCATTCGAGACTTCACGTCGGTGGAATATTCAGGTGCAGTGCGCAAAGCACTAAGTTTGCACTGGAAGAAGACGTTAACCAGCATGAACAGAAATATGAATTGTATGAACACTGTTCGTTGTACAGTAGACTTTGGTTCGTTGAGCATACCAACACCTATGATAGACCTGAAGATCTCAAATGAAACTATCACGCAGGACTTCTTCAGCATGTATTTGAAAATTTTGATAATCAGCAGAAACATACCAGCCAATGTAAACCATTCCAACAATGTGAATATCGAGAAGAAAAACCTGTCCGCCCGCATGAACTCTTTACTCATGATATAGCAAATCCCGGAGTGTATATAGCTATTTAGCTCATTGCGCCAAATATCTCGTTGTAGTTCAGAGTTAAGCTGCATATCATAAAGTCCATGTAATACGTAACGCTGTAAGCCATGAGGTGTACCGTCTTCGTCGATGATTCCTCGAGATTTTTCTGTGGTAATCGTAAGATTCAGCGTGGCATTTAGCCTAGCGAAGATAAGCTCGAAAAAGTCCGCAGAGATTCCACGAAGCTTTAGGCCCTTGGAGTGCTCGTCGTACGGGTTAATTTTGTCGATGAAGAAGCCGATAATACTGATGGGGTAGCCGCCGATCGAGGTTGTTCTGTCCGTGGTTAAGCTTTCGCAAACCCCAGATAGATCTGTAAGAAAGTGGGAGACGGTTTTTGCTTGAGTTGCTTAATCGATTGGAAAATTTGCGGTAAAAAGGTTGCTTCGAATTTTTTTTATCGATTACAAAAAGTGGGTGGTGCAATTGGCTAATTATACAGTTTGCAAATTAACCAGTTTCGACGTGCGTACAAATAGATCTAAGGTCTAATATTTTATATGCGTAAAACCAGTACAAATTATTTTTCCAATTAGGAACGGTATCATTTGCTGGGATCATTCAACCTGTCTGTTACAACGTAAAATGAGACGAAAAAGAAAATGAATTCTAGGCATTTAAATTGATTAAATATAAATACCTTCGCTCTGGCTATAAGATTTCTTGAACAAGATAAAAGGATGTCCGTTTTCTTGCTTGTAACTTCGGTCTTCTTTCCAGTCTTTTGGAATTAGACTGGTAAAAGGATTGAATGTGTATATTTCGACATCGTGTTTTGAATCCCGACATATAAAAATAGCTGAAATGATTCCAAAACTCCAAACGAGTTTTAAATTTTCATAAGCTCTTTCGCAGCTATTATAAGTCTGGACGTTTTCCACAATATGATAACCATATATGTGCCACCAAACTGATTTCTTGAGTTTATAAAGAGCGAGTTTTAATTCTGTTGTGTTTAATTCTGCAATTACGAACTTATTCACGGGATACGGTTTAAACAATGGATCTTCGACGGATAGTTTATAAATCATTTTTTTCCTAGAATATTTTTCGATATCGTCAGATTTATCTAATCCTAGCAAACTGACGATATTATTATAATGTAAACGTTTGTCACTGTATGGGTAAGTCCAATTCGCTATAAATAATGTTGATCCTTCTTCTTCAGGAAAGCACTCTTTAAATATTTTCGTCTGAAAATAATCATCGAACAAAAATTATGATATTATAGAAATGGTTATAATAGTGTAAATATTGTAAACTAAATTGTATAGTTACAGCAATTTGAATGGAATTATCGGATCTTGTAGAAAGTATCTTCATTTTGTTATCATGTGGAATTAAATAATTTGTATTTAATATAGCTTCATTTACGATGCAGATGAAAAATTCTAAATAAGATTTCATTACTGTCGTGCATTTGTAAGTTGATCAACAATATCATTTATAATATTAATTTTGCTGTTGAAGAAATAACGTTTACGTTTAAGGACTTGAAAACGAATGAAACGAATAATAAAAATGCTACTCTCTCCAAGTAATTAATATAAGTGCATAAAAGACTGCTACACTATTCAACGCAAACATGTAAGATAATCAATACATCGATAAAAATAGAATTTCCAGTGTAAAAAAGTATATTCAATTCTGTCCACAAGTTGCGTATAAATTAATATTATGAGCTCCTTCGTTTAATAGTCATAAGAACTTATCCCAGGCATAACGTTTCTATTGTCATCCACGTTTTCAGCACTTTCTGAAAAAAACTGATCTTCTCATTGATAAAGCTCGGAAATTTTTAGGCAAATATAAAGCAGTATTATTCCGTGCGGCCCCATCATTTTATCTTGCTTATGAAAATGCCGGGGTTACGAGATTTCCTGTTACGCCTAAAGATTTTTGACTTGGTTTAAGAGCAGCGAAGCTCCGCCGACTGAGCGATTAGCGTCGGGCGCTGCCTTTTGTGGTTGCCGTAGCGGCAACATTTCATTTCCTAAGGTGGACCGAAAAATTCTCGCTCTCTTTCTCTCAAATTGCGCGAGAACAATTTGGAAAGAAGTTTCATTTATAAAATTGAAACAATAGATTGCCAAATTAAAGAAAGACTTATGAAATAAGGCGCAGTAGTTGTAAATATTTTTTTATACGTTTAATTTAGAAGTAATTTATTTGAATTATAAAAATATATCTTCGTTTATATCTTATATTAAGGATTTAAATGTTATATATTCAAAAACAAAGATAAAAGTATCCACTATCTTTTAATTCTAAATAAATATGTAAATATATTTTGAGCAAATACTTTAAAACGAATTAACCAAAAATCTTAATCTGTTTACCGTATTCACATTGAACCTAATCAAACCAATAAGTCACAACTTTCTCTCCAACCAAACTGCAACAAAATATCAGCAACTCAGCGCGAACTCCCAAGTACCCAGGCACTCTGTAACCAATTAATTTAAAATTATAATATTAGCATGCCCCGAAGAATGTCCCGACCAAACCCATTCCGGCACAAATTTTCCCACAATCCTATACCCGCGAAGAAAAAAACAGTCAACTCTTACAATCGCCATTTCTCGCGTTATTGAATCCTTAATTCGCAACACAGTTACACAAACGTCAGCTTCGGCCGCGCGTCTAAAATTATTTTCTCACATTACACGCGTCTACGTATCTGCGGCTCATGGAGCGATTGTTCGCGAATGCCGAGCGCGCTTTCAGCGGCTCCTGCGATCGCGGCTGTATAATCAATTTCGCCCCGATGTATAATTACACGCGGCGGCCCGATCGTTACGTAAATCACGCGCGAACGGATCATAAAGAAAAGCGCGCTGGAGAAAAAAGGAGGACAGGAGCGAAGAAAATCCGAGAGGAAGTAGGGGGGTATATGTGTGGGGGATCGAGAGCTGCTGTTAGAGGTTATTAGCTTCGAGTGTGCGTATCAGCGGGGTATTGATTTGAGACTTTGTGCTTCATTAAGTAAATGCATGAGGAAATGGAGGTTGTGTTTAGCTTAATTTTCTGAAAATTGGTGAAAAATTTGATTTTTTTCATGTTGAGGCGGTATCGTTAATGCGTGGGTGCAGTTTCTTATTTAATCGTAATCATACACTGTTTCATTTTGAATTTCAGTGATTTTCTGTAAAAGATAAAGTACTACAACTACTTCAACTGTTTCTTCCAAAATACTCAAAATTTGTAAAGTAATACTTCAAATTTCTATTTTTTTTATCCAAATACTGACCATTGTAAAAAGAACCAACATCCTTTTCTCAGAAAACAGATCTTATCAAATCAGCGTTTCTGCAGAATCAATAACAACGCTCTTCTCGAAAAAAAATTTCACACCATTCAGTCCGCAACGAGGCGCTCTACCTCGCTCCTCAGCGCGCATAAAAAAGTGAAAATCCCGCGCGGAACGAGCTCGCGGAAAAATCATCTCTCTGTCCGCTCGCGTTCCACATCTCGACCTCCCTATAGCACGAAGCTCTTTCCCTCTCGCTCGTCGTAACGGCGCGAACAGCCGTGCAATGAACGTGAAAATTTTCTCCTGCAGCGCGCGCCGGAGATTTAAGATTCGTTTCACTCGGCGCTCGCCAAATGAAACGCATGCACACGCACGAAGTGAGAGTGAAACCCAAGCGCACATGTGACTACAGCCACGTAATGATATCCTTAATCCCGCTGCGCTGTACTCTCTTTTTTTTTTCATTTCATCGCGTCGCGTTCGATTATTTATTTTGGCTTCGCTTCTTTTACCAGACACAGCCGGCTACATTCTTCCGCGCTGGCTGCCGCTCATAAATTCGTCTCGCGGCCGCTCGGGTTTCCTCTTGTCGGTGAATTCAAGGCGCGTGCCGCATGAGAAAACGGCCTGCTTCTTTTTCGCCTGTTTTTCAGCGAGCCGAGCGCGCGCTGCCTGAATTTATGGAGATTCCGGCTGAGAGTGGAGCGCCAGCGAGCTGGTATAACGAGCTCGCTGAATAATTGTGCGAAATTGGCCTTTTAAAGGATAAGCCGAGGCTCGATTGTTCGGCCGATTTGTATGTTTTAGCTACGAATTTCCATTGTGCGGGCGGACCGGGCGACATTTATTACTGAGTAATTGCCGCAGCTGAGCTGACTCAGTTTTCGTGGACAAACAGTCGTTTAGCGACTCGTTAGTGGAGAGATTCTTTAATAGGGCGAAAGTGTTGTTGCTGTTTGCACTGGTTTCGGCTGGCTGTTTTGGGCGAGTGTATAAATCTTGAGATTGGAATGGTAGTGATAAGAATTTTTAGGGTAAAAAGCGATTGAAATTGCTATAAATATTATTATGTAATGGTTTCTAGAAAACCTATTAAAATGTTTTAACATATTATTTTTGTTTGAAAAATAAAAAATACGTAATAACTATTTTACGATTAAATAAATAAAGTTTATAATTATTTGTAAAAACGATAAATAATTACTTAATTATCATGTACGCCTGGCGCTTAAACCATCTTGTGACTTAATCGATGACCGTTTGAATAAAATATGAGTCGTACGAGTCGTTATTTGGTAGCTGAGTACTTCCAGCATCCCGATGAATATTCATATTACTTCCAGAGTTACTAGATAGTTTCCCGGCAACATAGCAATAAAGATACGGAAAAAGTCATTCAAATTAAAAACACATACATCATCACTAAAAATTATTTTTCTTAATCAAAGCAACTATTTCTATAGATGTAAATAATTTATTTAATTAATTAAAATTGTTATAAATAGGAACATGTAACATTGAAGTTGCTATGCATCAGAGAATCCTTGACATTACAACTGAGTCATTGACATTTACGCACAAAGAAAGAATGTTCAAGGCTTATTTTACAAACTTTGTAAATTCAAATCGAATAAATAATTCCACAGATCAATGCGAATGGAATTTCGAATTCTCTTATACCGGTTTGAATGCAAATTCGGATTCTATTATAAAATATATATAGTCTAATCTGTTATTTTAGTTTTAAATAGTTTTACATGATTTAAAGACCGTCTAGTCGCGGAAAACTATCCGCAATTAAAATATTTTTTGTATTATATATCTAATATTAACTGTAATACAAAAAAGTTACTTGCATAAAAAACTTTATTGCTGCTTATCACTTTTTTATACCCTCGTTTGACAAAGCTCGTAAAACTACACGACAATTTATCCACGCAACAACAACAAAAAAACTGAATAAATTTCAAGCAACTATTTTAAAAAAAGTCCCCCTTCTCTCCGCTACGTAAAAACCTATCCGAGCGTGAAAAAATACCTCGCATTGCTCGGCAAAACGAGGAAAAAATAAACAAACAAGCAACGCCCATTCCCCTATTTTTTTCCACTCGATCCCCTACCACCTCGTGTAATTAATCAGCGCTCGGCAACGAGCTTAAGGTCCGGCAACACAGAGCACTTCAATACACACGTACATCTATCCAGTCTTTTCTCTGTATCGAGTGGCTAGTCGCTGCTGTCGCCGCGCTAGGTTCCTTTTTCTTTTAATGAATATTTATCGGTGGCCTTATACAGGCGAGACAGTTAAATGGTGCCGCCGCGCGCTGGCCGCGAGAGTCTCATATAGCTAACTTTTGTGTGTACGCGGCTGGTAAAACACTGGATCTAACGGGTCATCGTTCACGCGTTCGGACTATAAATCTCGGCGGTCGGCTGAGAGAGATTCTACGTGAGGTAGCGAGTTTGATGAGCGTGGTGTTGCGAAATTGGTTGATAAGGCGGGATTTAGAGATTGGGTGATTCTTGAGATTAGCGAGGTTTACGATTAACGTGCAAAACCATAGTTATTAATAAGTTTAATTATAATTTTATTGCGATTAATTTTCGTATTCTAATTATTCTCTGTTTTTCTGTTTTAGGTAAGTTACCTTTGGTTTCTTAGAAACGCAAACTACTGGTTGGAGGCGACCACGCATACAGGTTTGACGTTTCGCTGCATTAATAATACGAAAAAGTTGTAAAGGTGATAATAGAATAATTAATAGTACCATAAAAATGACAGTAACTATAAATCTTTCTTTGAGTAAACATATTGATAAAAAAGTAAAAAATATATAGGCTGTTCCAGATGAAATCTGAACGAACACAAATCTCCACATTTTCTTGTTACAAAACGTTATAATTCCAACTCTGACAAGTTAATACACACTGAAAACGAATATATTAACAATCTCTTCTAGACCGATCTGAAAGTAACTTTTTTTATAGTTTTAAATTGTGCATAACTTAAGAATAGATTAAGACATAACCTCAGCCGACAGAAGGGTCAACAAGTAGAATGAGTCCTGACTTGCATCATTTTCTACACGACTAACTCCCACTCAAACATCCACCGAAGCCTCGGACCTGCATTCCTCGCGTTCTCGCTGTCAAACAACAGCTTAATAATTTCGAGTAGCGATCAAATAATTAAATTCTCCATTCAAATTTCCCGCTACCGAACTGCCTACTACAACGGTGAAAGTCCCACCCGAACATCATCAAACCACTCTTCCGAAATTGATTTTCCAACCGGCTTCTAATCTCCAACACCACGAAAATCACTCTCAAAAATCTCACCTCCATTAAAAAGAAAACAAAACGTCGCAGTCACGTAATCTCCCACAGACACTCGACTGCTCTACATATTAGCCGCATAGTGAAAGGTTACGACGAGCATTACGATTAACGAGTGTTTTTTTTTTCCAACCGAGGAGCCAGCGCGCACGTAAGAGGATACAGAGCGTAGAAAGGGAAAAGGCGTGCTGCGATCTATTTCCCGTTTCCGCGACCTTGCCGAGCGCGCGCAATGCTCTCAAGGCGAACCGGCTTTATGCCGACGCTGTCGCGACGGCAACGGGGAATTCCCCCGATATGACGATTGAGCGGCCTTCAAACGTTTTTCGGGGATCTGGAGGATGGTGGGTGGGAGAGAGGGGCGAGGGGAGTTAGCGGTTTGGGTTGTTTTGGTTTTGGGATGAGGAGGATTTGAGGTGGGTTGGCGTTTGTGCGGAAAAATTGTACCATTTTGTGGTTTTAAGGAAAGTAGTCGGTGGTATTATCCTTTTAAATGTTCTCAAGTATTCACGAAGTTATTTATTTGCTTTTTTTCAAAGTGATGATTTAATGAAAATTTTATTCATTTTCGATGGAAAATTGTAGAATCTTGATTCGGGAAATGACATAACTAAAATTAAATTTAAAGAGATATGGCATCGTGGTAACGGATAAAATTCAAATAATGTATTATATAAATTTATCTATGATATTTTTAAACGTTTTACATCATCTTACTACTTTCATATTATTAAAGTTTATCAAACTTGAATATCGTCATTGGTTGTTGCCTAATCTTGATAATCGGAAGAACTGGAAATATTTTTTTTCCTTACCTCAACGATCGTAAGATTTTAGATAAACCATAGATTGATATTACGTCGGATATAAGTGGACTTTATCCTGTGTCGAAACTTATTAAACTTTCTGAGTGCAACGTAAAAACGTGTATTGTTGTTTTAACGCCTTTCAAATTTTTGAATTAATTAGTTGTTTTAATTCCTTTCAAATTTCTGAATTAATTAGTTACTATTATAGTCAGAGTGGAATTTATTAGGCAGTAAATAAATTCACAAATTTATAAACTATGTCAAAAGCCCTTAGTCTAATGAATAATGTAAAATTCTTTGTCAATAGAATTTTGTTTTCCGAAATAATACTTCTTTGAATAAATGAATAATAGTTTAAATATGAACAAATATGTAATCTTTATTCTGCGCACAAAGAAACTACTTAAGAAATAAAGGCCAAAAATAAATTAAATAAAGTAACACGTAATTATTTTTAATTAAATTAGGTCGGTTCCCGTATGGTTATAATAAATCCACTTTCGCAGGTCATAAAGTTTTTGGGCGCATTATAACTTTGTTTATACGTTTACGTGAGATTGTAGTTTCCCGATTATTCTGAAAACGGAAGAAACGCACGAGCGGTTGTGGTAATGATAATTAAGATACGCAAGACAGTATAACTGCAGACTTTATATGCAGAGTTCAAGCATTTCACTTGCGCATGTATCTACACGAAAAATATTCTCTTCTTGGTGTACACTTTTTGATGCTACCACAGAAACTTTATAATAAGAGAACATGTTAATTAAGGTGTGCGAAGGATTAAAGAATTTGTCTAATGGTTCAACTGTGATTATCTGCAAATATAAATAATTTATAATAATATTAATTAGTTATTAAATAAATAAAGAAAACCATTTAAATATTTTCAAATCACAAGTAAAATAAAAAAAAAACTCATACAGTCATTTCATAGTAATTTATTCTTCGTTCAAATTAGTGCAACAAATAAGAATAGTCTAGAAAGTATATTTTATTAAAGTAGAATATTCATGAATAATAATTTATTCAATTCTAGTACGTACGATAAACTTCTCAGAATTGGAATTTTTATATTAATGATTTACCTTTCACATTTTTCGATTCCACGAAATCAATTATGACTTTCAAAAAGAAAATTATAGAATTTCATTGTTGCTCAAAAGACTTTTATATTGTCCAGTTAATGAGTGATTTATTTTGTTTTCTTTCATTTTAATATCTCCAATATTTTAAATAGTATTAATTAACGACATTAATTTTTTTCTAATTAAAAATGTATAAAAAATCAAAGTACTTCCTACTAGAAATCGTTAATGGCGCTCGAACATTTTTGTTTACATAAGATATGTATCCGTACGACCGTACACTCATTTCTCTCACCGTATAAAACTATATCAATCCAACGGCCGTGTTAACCAAACGTCAAACAGTTACATATCGCCTCTCTCTCTTAAAACTAAATCAATAAACATAATCCTTATCGAAGCCGCAGGAATTCACAGAATTTCCCTGCCGACACAAGCCGCTAACTCAAAAAAATCCAGTGAGACCAGCGCTCACCGATAAAATACCAGTTAAACTACTTTTCCATCGCCCCCTAAAAAAGCCCCGTTCAAAAATCTATCCCGTTCAAAGACGGCTCGAAAAATAAAGACCGGAAACTGCTCGGAACGTCACGTAATTAGAAAGAAAGTTCATTATACCTTTTTATTGTCCATCTTTTTTTCCTCGTTCGGCCAGTCGTGAAAAGGAGAATCTCTCGTTAATAACGATTTCCATATAATCTGGGTATATACGCGAGTCCTGCGGGCGATAGCGGCTCTTTGTGAGCGAGGATGTGCTTCAGGTGCTTCAAGAGAGTGACGGGCTGAATGGAAGGCTGCTTTCGAGGTGCGTTCCTCGCGTACACCAAGATTGCATCGCGCGCGACAGCTCGCACAATGCTGGATTTATGAAAAAATGAGGATACGCGGTATTAACGAGCGGCTGTGAGCGTTTTGAAAACAATTGGAGAGAGAGCGATGTTAGTGCATGGATGGTTTTGATCGATTGAATTGTCGGGTTGGATTTAGCGTGGATAAAGGGTTTGACGCGTTCGTGGAAAGTTAAGTTTTTGTTGGGTTTTCAATCGTTTTCATGGATGAAGAGATAGGTTTTTTGCTGGTGCTAGAAGCAGTGTCAAATTGTTACAGCTTTATAAGATCTAAAGTTGTTTCTTCAGTTTCTTTCTATGTGTTAATCATATATTAATTATGACAAATGACGCATATTAATTATTAAAAGATATTTGCATGAAAATATGCACATGCTAAATAGAACATTAAAATTGAAGCCACGCGTTTCCATATAAAATATATAGTCTCTCCAAACAATAGTTTTATTCATTCCCCATTACGCCCAAACAATCGGTATCAATCAACAACCACAACCCCCATTATTTCAAAACAACAAAGCCATAAACCACCCGAACAAATTTGAAAATCAGCAGAACCAAGTACAACGCACCAGCCTGTCAATATTCCAACCGCTCAATCCAAAGGCACTTACCCAGCGAGCCAGCGCCGCATCGATCACGATCGGCCCGAGATAAAAAGCACATTCAAATCCGATCCCGTCAATCAGCGTCAACACAACCGGCAAAGCCCCAGTCCTCTCAGCTCGATACACAAATCGGCCGCTCCTTCTCCATCCTTACACAAGGCGGAAACGCTCCGGCTCTCTCAGCTAGCCTCGAGCTCTCCTCGTGACTTCCTCGCCGCGTTTTCTCTAGGGTCGATCAGGAAGCGATCGCCGGACGACCCCGACGCGATCGTCGGACACAGCTAGGTAGATAGTCGCTATCGCGCGGAGATAGCGAGTGCATCGGGGCGTGAAGGCATAAATTTAGGCGCGTTAGATCGGCAAGCGGAGCGTGGCGGAAGTGCATGCATGTATATATAGGCGAACGCAGGCGAGCGTTCACGGCTTGGGGTTAGAGAGTTCAGGTCGGCGACGTAACGCGATTTGTCAAAAGGTCTCGGCATTGTTGATTTTTTGAGGGGGTGGGCTAGAACATTGTCTGCGAGCCGGGATAATTCGATATTCGCGCGCCGGCGAATTTATCACGCGGTTATGTAATTTTATGCGAGCGCTGGAAAAAGCGAGGCGGACGGGAGGAGAGACGATCAATCATCCGGCTGATTAAGCGCTGTATTTACGTGGTTTATCGCGGCGCGCTGAGTCGGAAGGGAATATTGTTATATTCGGCTCGCTTGTTGGTGGGATTAATCGCGTGCCGGTTCTGGAGTGGTTTAGGGGGAGGTATTGAGATCGGAAAGTGAATTGAGCTAATGGGGTTATTTATGTCTGGCTGTTTGGGCTCTGTTTGTTTTGAAAAAAGAAATGAGGTGATTTGCACGTTGTTGTTGTTGTGAAAAATTAAATCTGGTTGGTAATTGATTGCTGGAATTAAATAGTACGTTGTGCTATTGTTTTAAGACAGAAAATGTGAATGGTAACAGGGATGTAAAAGTATACTTAGGTTCAGAGTCTGGCTGGGTTCGACTGTTTCTACTGCTCAATAACAAGATATTTTTCTGATTAAGCAGATCAACATTTTTACTATATATACTACAATACAAATGTATACAAGTATTCATGATAATAATTCTAAAAGTTTATTTATCTTTTTCACACCAAATAACAATCCAAACTACATCGACTTTCACAAGTGTAACATTAAAAACCCTCAACTTATCCATACACTAAATCCAAGCACTCGCTTACGCAAACTCGCTTAATCCAAGTTCCTATCAGCAATAAAACCATCACCCCCGAAAAAACTAACTTTCCTAAAAACCCTCAAATCACACGGTTACGCCCTCGAACCTCAGCTCTTATCGTAATCCCCCAACCAGCCTCAGGCCCGCTCACTTTCCTCTGCCATGCATATACAAAATCCCCAGCGTTCTCTGCGCAAAATTTCTCCCATATCCCCCGCAGTCACACACGACTTTCCTCCATCGTCCAGCTCTCTCGCTCTATATATCTCCAGCGGGCAGCTCGTATACACAGCTCCGTCGACGCGCCGATATACATGTCAAAGGAAAAACGTCGCGCCCCCTTTCGTCGCGGCGCGCTTTCGTGGTGACGTAAACTTTTACATAAAATCGGCAAGGCGCCCCCGGGGCGAGAATATCAATAATATCGTACGGGGCTTGAGCGCGCGACAGGCTTGCGTAACGACTGTGTATAGAGGCGACGAAAAAGGCCCGCAGGCCGATTCGGTATAAGATAAGAGGCGCCGGAGAAAGGATACAGGTTTGGCCGAGCGGCGGCTATGGAAAGCGCGAGCTCGTCGAGCTATTGGCTATTATTCTAGAATTCGCTATTGTTGTGAGGACGGAGACAGGTATGCGAGTGGAGGGGGGATTTTGAATGGGAGGATTGGATGTTGTTGGGGATAGAGTGAGAGGATGACACTCGAGGCGCCGTTTAAAGAGTCATTGTGGAAATTTATGACGAGGTGAAAGTGAATTTATATTAATTTCATTGGACTTTTATTGAGCTGGATTGAGATTGGCTGATGCATGGGCAGCGCGGTGCATTCAATTATTTTTCATGGGCTTGAGGAGCGAGTGATGTATTACTAATTTGGTCGGTGCGGTTCATTGAATTTTTCGGTATTGATATGCTCGTTGACGTTTATGCTAATTGTTTAGATTCAGTTTGATGTATAGCAGCATCCATTTTTGAACATGCATATAATTTTAATTATTATTAAATACGTTACTGAAAAAATTAACATTATGGGCCAAGAGTAAATCAACGAATTTCTGATGATAAAACAATTTTAATGGATACCGGAAAATTCATGAGGATAAAGTTGGATTAATATACGGTTACAATTCAGTATAAGTATAAGTACAATTAATTATTATTACATGCTTGTATAAAAATGTGTAAAAGAATAAATTTGAATTTAATAGTTTCAAATAACGGATTAATAAATATTTCTTCTATTAAACCAGTAAATCATAAGTAAATCTCAAGAATTTGGAACCACTTTGGTATTATAAACTCTGGAATTCTATAAACTTACCTTTTTTAGTGTATTTTAAAAAATAAAATACAAATTTCTTTTCAACAACAAACAAAATACTTCTTTTCATCAAACAATAAATCTCTACACCTCTATTACAAATACACCGGATTCTAATCTATAAACCCCAAAACACCAGTTAACCGAAGTTTTCGAAATCCCGACAATACCGCAGCCACCACTTAAAAAAGTCCCCCTGCTGTAAAAATCGATAAATAACTATTGCAGAACGCAAACCCGCGTCTCTAATAGTCCTCTACCCGTTCAATAGCGCACCGCCTCACCAGCAACCGAATTCCACAGTCGTTTTTTTCATACCCCCATTACCCTGCCGTAAAGCGCGCGCCGGCAGATCTAATGACAAAAATAACTCAGCTGACTCTAAGCATTAGCCAGCTCGCGTCTATAGTAACGAGCAACCTCGAAAACGTCGAGGGGGATAAAAAAGGGAGTCATTGTTGCGATCTCAATCGTGCGTCTGAACAAACGTCGCGGAGAGTGAAAAAGACTCCGGTTGCGCCGGAGGCTGCGCAGGAGCGATTATGTCAGCGCGCTCGCCCTATAAATTCTTTCGCCGGATTCCTGAGAGTGGGATATACAGAGAGGGCAGTGGGAGAAGGCGTGTGAATTTCATTGACAAGAAAAGTGTCGTGCTTTTTGGCGCGCCGGGGAAAGAGATATCGTTGGCGGAGAATTAGGTTAGGGAACAATGGGGAGAGGCGTGAAGAGAGCGATGGTTTTTTGGGATGATGGTTGCGAAGTTGGTGGGTTGATTGAATTGTTGGTGTGGCGAGGATTGGAATGATGTCGTGAGAAAGTGTGGTTGTGAGTGTTTGTCATTGAGATGTTTTTTTGCTTTCGATTTCTTTTAAATTAAATGAGATAGTGTTTTATTAAGTTACATGTAGTGGTTATTTTTTCTCGTAGAACAAAAAAGATTTGCCGATAAGTACAACACAATACTATTTATGTGTTTAATTTTTGATAAATTGGCAGCAAAAACTAATTCGTTTTTTGAAATTCTAATTCCAATACTAGTATCCTGAAACATATCTTAAAATTAGTATCTAGAGACAATGACAAAATTCAATGCAAAATCAATAATCTAAATAAGCAAATGAAGTGAAAGTGCCGATTGAACAACATAAAGTGCCGATGAAGAAAGAGAAAGAGAAACTGAAAAAACAAGCTTTATATAGACCAAACAGAGCCCCGATGACGAAAGAAATATTTGATTCGTTTAACTTCGGCGTGCGGCCAAGGAAAAAGCGCGAACCTTCGATCGAAATTTTTGTTACACGTTACGCTGTAACTCGCGCAGCCGCGATTGAACTGTCTCGCTCCGATTTTAATCGGCCGACGTTTTTAAGGGTTCGGATCGACGCTGGATTTGCGTTTCGTTCTGCTTAATGACTTTGTTGCTTAACAAAGAGAAAATAATTCAAAGAATTTAATTGAAAATAGCGTTTTTTCGCATAGTTTATGCGTGGCACAATGTAGTTTTGCCATTATTGACATTTATTATGGCGAGTTGGCATTTTTACGTGGTTCTGAAATTAATTATACTTTCTAAAACCTGATTGACTTATTGTGTTTTTTTAAAAAAATGAGTGATTATGATATCTGCTTTTCATATTAAGTAGCAATGTTTTTATTGTGTTACGGGTAAAAGGGATAGTTTAACGTTCCGAGCTAGTTTTTGCGCTAATGCTCGTAATATATTATCTAATAAACTGCAGCGAATGCAATTAGTGCAAATGATTTAGTGCACTTATTATAATTTATTCAATTACACAAATGACTTTTGCATATATTACCGGCGTACCGAGTCCATAACCTAATTTACTAGTAAATTAAGCCAGAATTTTTCTAATTAATTTCAAATATATAATTACCTTATCTCTTACTCTCAACGCTTACACCATTATATCAAACCAATCCATCCAAAAAAACATTTCAATCCCATTTCTCCGATCGAAAAGTAAAAACTATCCCGCAATGACAAACAGCCCAACAAAAAGCCCAACGCGCTAAAAGTCCCTGGACATTCTTCTTCTCTCCCAGCCTCGGCATTACTCAGAACTCTCCGCGCACGCAAGATGCACGTTCTTTCTCTCTTAGCGCGGCCTACGCGCGATGAATCTCGGAATTCCTCGGAAAGCTCGTTTAATTCCCCTTCTCCACGCGGGTAAAGCGGATATCGTGCCGGATAAGGGATTCCGCTGAAAATTTTCTCTTTTTTTCGCGAGGGGTGAAAAGGTCGCGGGAACGCGAGGATTTTATCGGAGGATGCAAGCTTAGCCGGACTCTTAATTGATTCGTAGATTGCGCGAGCTGGCTTGTTTTAGTGTTAATTATCCCGAGGGTGAGGGATTTTTTTTTAGGGAAGGAGAGATGGGAAGGGCTGATTGGAGGCGCGAGGTTCTTTGTTGTGGGTTAGGGATGGGTTGAGTATGGTTTTTTTCTTTTTTTTAGGGAGTGATGGGGAATTTGATTGGAGAATAGTTAGCGGTTGGAGTGGATAGAGCTTTTGTTTTTTGATTAGGTTTTTGAATTCCAGTAAGGAAATCGATTGAAGTTTCAAAAACTTATATAGTAAGGATTGTCGGTTTTCAAAAGTATACTAGCTTAAATAAAAGAAAAATTTTAATGTAAATTAAGCTATATATTTTTAACTACTATAAAAAGATTGTTAGTATTAAATGATTAAATATTGTACATGATTAAATATTTGTCTTTTTCTACCGATCTTGTTCAGCCTTTTCGACACATCACAGCTGACAATTATAGCAGACATAAGTCAATTTTCATACCACCTTATCTCCCCAATCAAATAAAAAACTACTCAGAAAACTACTGTTCCACTAATTAACGAAATCTCTCACATTAATAATCCACTGTATACCACTAAATTCAAAACATTATACCAACCCATAAATCATTCCTACAACACTCGGCCAACTCCCCAAGTATCCTTATCTCGAAACACAAGCCAAACACACTCGAACCTCTCGATTCACAGAAATGATTTCTAATTGTACAAAGAACATTCGCAAACGCAGCGGCAGCTCCGAACAATACCATACACACATCGAATCGAATAATATGCCTATCGCCGCTGCTTTCTCATTACGCAATCCCCATATAATAACCAGCTCTCTTTCCTTTTACCTCCGCTCATACAGGCCAGCAAGCAAAAAAATTCAAAGTCGATCCGCAGCCAGCGGCATTATCACGTAATAAAGAAATTTTCCGCAACAGCAGGAAGCAGCCCTCCAGATACATCGCGCCGATTTCCATTCGAGCTTAGATCGTCCAGATACGCATCTATCCATAACGTTAGCCTCATACACATACCCCAGCTCGTGCTTGCTCGAGGATAGACGAATAAGAGAGACACGTAGGCCGCGAGACAATCGTATCTCTCGCGGATCGCGCCGAGCCTCTCTCTATCTCCTCGATTTGTGGCCTTTCTCAGAGACAGGCATCGATATATGTGTATATATACCGGACGAGAGGCTGGACCACGCCGGCCTGTCTGAGTGTATACATAGGGGAATGCGCCTCGAGCGTGGGCGGTTTTATTTAATGTCAAGGGGTACCTATGTGTGTACTCGGGGCACCCGTCGCGCGCGACGCTTTATTTATATGTATGGGTGACGGCGCGCGGCCGGAGGGATAATGGCACGTCGGGACTGATTGAGAGTGCGTGCGTGTAAGCGCGAAGCGTGACGTTGCTTTGGATTTGTGGCTGATTTTTTTTGAGTATGTCACTTAATGGACTTTTGTTTTGTGGGGAGGAATGGGTTGGTGATAAGGTCTATCTGGGATTTTTTTGGAGGGTTGGTATGAATCGGAGAGAGGTATTCGAGGATTGAAAATGGATGGTTTGTGCTTGGGGATTGAGGATTATTTGTGCTGGTGAGTTAGTAGGAAGATTCGTTTTAAGTGGCTAGGTTGTACAAGTGATTATCGTTTAGAGCGATCGTAAATAATTGAAGAGTTCATTATGCACTGGAGAGGCTAGTTATATCTTCTCTGTTTCGAAAATGTTAAATATTAGCGCAATTTTGTTGGGTTAATTATTTTTCTTTTTCGAAGAATTTATTGCTGATCGAATTATGGTATTACTGCAAGTGGAACACAATAATATTTTTTTATGGCTCGTTATAGATTGATATAAAGTGTTGATGGAGAACATTAACACCAATTTTATTTTATAAAGAAAATTATTCTTTTAAAATTGGCAGCGATAAAGCAGTTACTGAAGTTATATAATGTAGATTTAATATGAGTTTTGCTTCTATAAAATTGAAACGTTTTACGATTTATATGGCTATACACTTTATTACTTGCGTCTTGAGTAATGTTTCGATTTTACTCGAAAGCTTCAACGTAAATTTTAAAACTTATGTTTTTAAATTTTTAATTACTTTAATAGAAATTTATTAAATTCTAAATTAAATTTAATCGCGCATAAATATTGTTTCGTATCAAAATATCGGATGCCATAAACATACATCATTAGAAATTTTGAAATCACTTCAAATTTTTAAATGTTTCAAAATGTAGGGATCTTGTCTTGAAACCATGTTGTTATTTATCTTCATGTTATTTCATAACATCCTCTAAATCAAAGAGTTTCAGTGCAAATTTAGCTAACGATAAATTAACGAGATTCTAACGCTCTTATCAAATATGAAAAGTAAATTACAGCACCGTGTGAATCCAAAAACACATTAAGAAAACTAAAAACCAACCTTATTAATAAACGAACCGATTACAGTCTGTCAACACAAAATTACCATTCCAAAAAAATTCCCTCCACATTAACAATTCGTCCCAGCGCCGCATTAACTTCACAAATGATCTCATCCGCAGTACAACACCGCAGTCCAACGCAAACCGGCTAATCAATTTCCAGCCTCCCACAAAACAAGCCCTCTTAAAAAAAGCCACTTCGCGCCTCCTCCTCAACCCACCTTCAACAATTCTACCACAACGCAACGATCGCGCTTGAAATATCAATCGGCAGCTCGACAATATATCTTCGCCTGCGCTCGAGCACTTGGGAAAAATCGGCTCCAGATGACGACTAAATTACGCTGCCATTGTTCCTCTACCCAGCGCGGATCAATTAATCAAAGTGATCGACGCGCGAAAAGAATAGCGCGCGCATCGCGCGCGACAATCGAAAAATCCGCGTGAAAAGAGTCTCGATCCTTGCGCAACTCGCGACCGGCTCGCGAGAGCCTGTAAAAGAGTATATAACCGAGAGTGTCGCCTGCGAGTACGTACATATCCGCTCGTCTTGAGATTGAGGACGCGAGCGTTTTCGTCGGATGATGAATCGCGCATGTATCTTCCGCTTGCGAAATCGGAAGCCGGGGATTTTCCATTTCGGTTTTCGAGTGTTTGTAGAAAAGCGGTAGGATGTACCGAGGCTGTTTGCTTCTGTACAATTGAATTAACGCCTGATGCGTCTGCTTTAATCAACACATTTCTCTCCTGATACACTAATCGCTGCTCAACGATCTATCCGGCATTCGCATAATTACGGATTTCCTACGACTTTAATTATTGTGTAATGTGAGAGAAGTACTCAGCGGGCTGTAATTATAATCAATTCAAGCGCGTACAATTACCCTATAGTTTCGACTATACACTCCTATCGAACGCCAGTTTGGCAATCGCGATTCTCAATCCACCTTCTCATTTTTCCGAAAAAAGATCGAGCCCTAAAGATTGCAGGACGCACCCGTCGAAGAGGCAAAGAGCGGCCACTTAAAACGCAGAAATAAAAGCCAGAGGAGATAAGATATTCATCGGACAGTCGTCGGCAATAAAGCTCAGGGAGATAGGGCATTGGCCCAGATTCGCTCGCGTGGGCCTGCAGCAGCAGCAGCAGTTTAGCCTTCACCTATAGCGCGTACAGAGCTGCCTTTCATTATTCTGAAATTATCATTTTCCGTTTGTCGGGGAAGCGAAAATTTTCGAGGGAGTCCGCCAGGCGATTGTCTGCTTTGACGGTAATTTACGGCGCATTGTGTGAGAACGATGCCAGCCTGAGGTTTTCGAATTCTAATGAGTTTCGGCTGCGGGGAACGAGGCGTTGAAATTTGTCGGAGGTTATTTTTAGTGGGGAAAATCGGCGGTGATTATGCATTATTCAATTACTGGAAGATGTAATAAAACGATTAGAATATCGTTTTTTTTATTTTATCTTTTTTGCGCTGGGTTTCTGGATAGTTGAATATATAGTTCGAGTGCGGGGTTGCGACATCGAATATATAATATAGATCGTTGAACCGGTTTACAGTGAATTTAGAATCGTGAAAAGTGATTGTATAGAAAGTTGAAGTTCAGCATTTCGATATGTCGATTTGATACAATACTCTTAATTTAATGCTCCATTATTTATCTCATATATTTCATCTTGTATTATTGACTAACAATATTGTTTTTCTTTTTGTTACAGGTAAGTCATACACGAAAAATCCACCAGCCTACCAATACGAATAAATAACGCAGGTTTGATCATCTCCAACCCATCAATTTTCAATAATCTCAACCTCATCTCCTCACTCTACTAGAGAAACACCTAAACCACCGCATCCAAAAAACCCATCTCTCTTCACTAAAATTAAAGCCTTCGGCACCTCCAACCGCAGCTCGACCGCAAAGCGGTTCACCGCGTTCCCATCGCTCTTGCCTATTATCACTGCAACCGGTTCCCTCTTTCTCCTCTCCTCAAATTCATAAAGGACACAGGACGATCGCCATTGTCCGATCGGCGCCGTCAATTAACAGAAAAAAAAACCAGGTCGCCAGTATATTGCGAGGAAAAAGCAGATCGGCATGGGAAATATCGCAAGCGTTTTCTAGATCCGCCGAGATTTATATCTCGGCTTTAAAAGCATAAGAGAGCGACTTGTCAAGAGTTATGATCGGCGTGGGTGAGAAGGGAAAAACGGAGGCACACACGTCGCGCCGTTCGTATTGTCTGCATTATGCATCTGGCTCGGACTGACGCGGCGCTCTTATTCATTTTAATTAGCCCAGAGTCGCTATTGGATTTCTGCATTTGTCCAAAGAGCTTGTATATATGGTTTTTAAATATGGCGGGTTGGATGTCAGCTGGGGGCTTTCGCAATATGGTGTATTATTTTAGCGGTCTTATTCTAACGTCCGTGTCTGGGAGAGGTAAAAATGCGGCGATGCAGATCTAGATCGGTAAGGATAAGCGAGATCGGAGGAATCGAATGGAAACCGGCGGTGGTTTTACGCGGGAAAACGAGTAATACACCTGCTCTGCTATTAACTTGTAACATGATTTTTTGTGCCGGTAAACGGCTCTAATGGACCGAGCATTAGATAAAATTTTGCACAAAAGCAGGCTGGAAATTTTCCGATATATCTTTTCGAAATACAGTATACCGAGAGCGCCTAAAAATCATACCTACACTTCTTACTCTCGCAAACGACTAGCGGAATCAGCCGATTACCCAACCTGGAATTCCATTACAGACGTAATCACACGTCGGAAAGAAAATAACAAACGAAGTCATCAGAATTTCTATATAAATCCCAGCGCCGTAAAGCCGATACTCCAAACCTCCCAGAAACAGAAGCTTTCACACACGACTCGAGCCTTAAGCACGCCTTAACGCACTCGCATTTATCACACACAACTTAACCCTAATCCGCAATGTTCTCGCGGCTCTCTCGTAACACAGCAGGCCCTAGCTTTGATCCCGATCGGCGCGCGCTCAGCGATAAAGGCAGCCTTGGCTGAGCGAATGATAACGTGGGAAGGGGAGAAAGGAAACGCGCCCGCGTGCCGGAAAATCTGCGAGGGGGGATACCGTACACGTAGCCTGGCTTTTTCTTTTATATGAATTATATCGAAAGCCGTTTTGAAAGTTGCGCGGTTTAAAAATAGAGCGGCCCCCACCAGGAGCTGCGAGCTGCCTATGCGCGCGAATTACACAATGTTGCTTTGCTTTTCTTGTACATGTGATCCTTTTATTTTGTTTGCCCCGACCTGTGCGCAAGCGCGGCTTGTTTACCGTTACTTTATGATATCCGCGAGCTAATGCGCCGCTGTTTTCATGCGTAATCTTGGCTATTTGGTGCGTTTGTTTCGGGAGATATGAGGTTTTTTTTATGGTGGGGTTTTTGGCACGTGGAAATTAGAGCGGTTGTCGAGGGAATAACGGGTGATTGAGCTTTTTTTTAGAGTTTTGTAGCTGGATACTTGTAATTATAAATGATAGTCGGATGTGGAGCAATTTTTGAGGAATACTCAATTGGAAAAAATTAAGTAGCACCATTGGCGTTATGGGTAACACAGATTAACCGGTTATACTTACTAACTGGTTATTAGCAACTCAAGTGACAACTTATTCGTGAACAGATAGATGACTTTACTATTTTTAGAACGAGATGAATTATCTTCCGCAAAATTAACTTTTCAAGTCTCATTTTAAAATATCGTTTCGCGAATAAATTACTTTTAAAGAAAAGTGGCCGTCGTAAAACTTCACCTGCACTTTGCAATAAGTATAAAGTTTCCGACCACAAAATTATCCAGGATACTTAAAAGTGCCGCAGTAATTTGTATAAAGAATAAGCTCCTATCATTCAGATAATCGTAACCGATCAATCTGGTTACGTGTCATTAAATAACATCGAGACAATTGATCCGGTTAATTTCCGACCCATATAACCTACCCATATAATATTCAAAGCAAATCAAACTCTAATTTTATCTCCATATCAAATCTATCCATCGCTATCTCAGTAGCCGATCGCGTAGCTTTATTACCCCGACACAAAAGCCTTTCCAACCACAACCGATCACCTATCACCCACAACCCACAAAAAACCCTTTATCTTCCAAACCGCAGCGTGAAATTCACCCGAAAACCCAACCAAAAAAATCCCCATCCAAACACGACAATACCCGAAAATGCATTATTCCAAGGCGCAAGTGGCCGGCGTCACGCGCGTATAATCTCCATGCGGCCCCGGCGTGGCACGGCTCAGAATTCAATTAGAGCGTCTATATACGCCAAGAGAGGAGAGATTTTTCGAAAGGCGCTGCTCGTGACCGGCCGGCTCGACGATCGTGGGACCCGGCTCTCTTTGCCAATGCGCGCACACACGTACACCCCCGCGGGGGCTAGCCGCCTGCGAGGAAAGATCGTGAGTGGGTGTAGCCCTTCTTCGCGCGCTCGATACCACCTTTTTTTATTTCCTCTCACACACGCAAAAAGAGCGGGAGGCAGATATGCATCTGCGGAGCTGGCTGTATAGGTGTATAGGAGCGCGCTCGAATTTCGCTAGTCGCGCGGATTTTGCAAAATCAAGCTGTCCTGTATCTCCGGGGCTTGCTTTTTCGATGCCGCTTGCGCAAGCTCTTCTGTGTGTGTGTGTGAAAGAGGGAGTGCCCGATGCCCTCGGATTAGCTGAGGGGCTATATGTGGGTGACTTGGACCGAGTGAGAATGAGTACAGGCTGGGAGATTGCTGCTAGGGCGCGAAAGGTTGAGACGTGCGTGGAATGGATTAGCGCACTGCCGTTCTTACAATTAGACAAATTTTCGTTAGGAAATCGCGTGTCAGAGATATATGATTATACATGTAACTTGTACGGCACGCACTTTGCGCATGTTTCTAGATACACGCTCGAGCGTGCCGAGCGCAATTTATTAGCGTGCGATATTATTTTATCAATTTTAGTTCGCGAGAAAAGTATTGCTACGACACGATCCTCAAGGATAAAGCGCCAAAGTTCGCTCGTAAACTCCTACGTGAACGCATATTCACCCTCTCAGTTTTTAAGGCCTTCAAAAGCAAATAACGAGCTTAACGCGCGGTTAAGCAAAAGCCAATAATACTCACGCGATTTTTCCGGTTACCGATTGATAGCCGATTAGCTCGGATCGACTACACCCGTGCAAACTCGCCGAGTAAAATAGCGATTGTTTACGCGTCGTAGTCGGACACGCGGCTATTACCTCCTTAGCTCAACTCGACTTTTTTCCCGCAAAATTCTACGTGCGCGTGTCCGTACGAACATTTGAAAACGGCGCGGATTTTACGTGTCGCCGGCTGCCGGGGAGTTTGTTTTCTGCATTATTCATGCGTGCTCGGCGCAGTTTCGAGGCGTGCGCGCGTTAAAAGTGGAAAAAATTGATTTGCATGTCATTTTTTACACGGCGTAATGGCCGCCGGAGTTGTTAACGAGCCGGTGGCTTAGAATCAGTCGGAAAATTGCCGGGAAGCTGAATTATCGGAGCTTTAACAAAGTGAAAAGCCGCTGGCTTTACTTTTCAATTTTCGCGTTCTAGTTTTGACTGGTTTGAAAATTCACTTGGCTTTCAGTTTAGCATTTTTCCCGAATTCTAGTAATTGACATTGTTCGAATGGTTATAAACGCGGATAATCTTCATCGTGTTCATTTTATACGTAGAAACGCAAAATTATGTAAAGGAGAAAGTTGTAAAACGAATTAAATTTCGCAAAAAAGCATGAAAGGTGCGCAAGCTGCGTTTACAACTATGCATCATTAGCATCGGTCAGTTTCGCGCATTACGCGCAGACGTGAATATGAAAATAAAACGATTCGCCGCGAAAGGCCGCGCACCTCGTAAATCTTTTTAATCTTCGAAAGACAATTAATCTTAATTTACGATCAATCTGCATTGGGGCTTGAAATTGATGTTTGAAGTCTCCTGACTCGCGGCGAACTACTGAAACTGCAGCTAAGGATTTGCTCGATCTTAATTATACCAATGTGCATCTTGTTTTCATTTTCTTGTGCGAGTGTTTCATAAATTTGCGATGGTTGGTTGAGTTTCTGAAAATAGATACTAAAGTACAAATTGCGTGTAAGAGTTTGTCGTAAATCTTACGTTCTAATCTTATGTAAAATAACATGTAATATTATATATCTGTGATTACCGTTAAACATCTTATCGAAATTGATTTCACTTATAACATTCTCTGTAAGAGAGATTCCTCAAATCTTTAGCCATGTGGCAGATGCTATGTACCATCATCTATTTTAAATTGATACAATTTCATTTCTTTAATTTGATCAAGGAACATGTTCATAATATCTTCTCTTTCTAATTTATGATTCGTGTAAAGTATTAAAACATATGCTCAACAGATGGTCTCTAATTTCTTGTTTTAAACGATAATTCACTTACTATCAGAATAGCTTTCTTCTCCTCGTAGAGTTTTGAATGAAATATCCAGTAATTTTCAAATTTGTATAAATCTGCTATATTTATGGTAAATTAATATATTCCACGATTTTTAACTAAACTAAAAGTACTCAGAATAGAACGCATCTCTAAAGATCGCTCGCCAAAACGACTAGATCAAATCCTCAAAAAATCCAACATCCTCCGCCTGGCAGATTAATCAATCGATACGCAAATTCACCTCTCCAAAGCCAACCCTACCCATTAAAAAAATCCACGCATTATTATTAAAGCACATTCATCCTCCCACCCAGCACTTCCAATTCAATACTCGATCAGCGCAACATCGATCACTGCAACTCTCAAGAAGTCCTCCTCATCACTTACACAATCAAACCCATACCCATACCCACACACACACTCGTCAAGCATTGCGCAAGCAAGAAAGGTCAGGGAGACGCGCTTTTCACTTACGAGCCTAAGGTCGCCGCGCAAAAATCGCCGAGGCGCGGCTCGCTTTTCCCATTACCAACATAACGACGGCCTTGATGCGCTGTCCAAGCCTTACATATACGCACGCGTCGCCTCGTTACGTGCCGCATACCCCCCCGATGCTTATCCGAGAGAGCCATTGGAATCCCCCGTGTGGATTTAAATTTAATGGCACTGTCAATTATTCAAATAAGCCGGACGGACGCGCGCTGACGGGGACGAGATTTACGGTGACGCTGTGACAAGAGATACTTGCCCGCGAGAGGAGCATTGCTTTTCGAATCGAATTGCGAGGGCTCGGGCCTCGGGAGTGAAATTATGGGAATTGGATTTGGAGAGTGTGGATGGGAGGCGAGCTTAATCCGGTAATAAGCGTCTTGTTCTTGCTGATTTGTTGGGTTTTTTTTGGAAGGGAGATCGAGTTTCGACGGATTGGTAATCCATATTTTACGCGCTTGCTTAGTCGAGGGATTATTTATGGATGCCGAGAGGTGGGAATTAAAATATTTGAAAGTGGGTTGCAGTAGCGGTAAGACGTTTTATTTGTCACCGTCGGCGTGCGATGTACAAACGCAGATGTGTGCTGGCATAATTACTAAATCAAGGTTTATTATTTTAACTAGCAATTTAATATATTGCCTTAATAAATCGGCATTTTTGTAAACGTCCGAATAAATCTTTTGATTTGTAAGAGCGAAAATTCACGTATGACGAAACAGCTTGAATTATTGAGTAGATTTAAACATTGCGGCAATCGTAAAAAATTTTTCTCCAAGCCAAACAAAATAATGATATGAATATTAATCATTAATATCCTCTATTTGCGGGCTTGAAAAAACTTTATTTAAAATTTAATTTTTCACCCGATTACAAGTTTTACCTGCATTTAACATCGCGCTCGGCGCGCCTATGACGAAACTAAGACAGTTTAAGTATGAAATAACTGGTTTCAACTATTTAAAATTCTAAAAGCGCACAAGAGTACGCGCTGATAAGCATTTCCATACGCTCTTAACAGTAATTTCGCGCATAAATCAATCAAGCCATTATTTCAAAATCCACCAAGCTCACACACATTCTACCTTCCACACCTCTCCAATCACCTAGTGCCAAACTCCGCACGCGATTCTCCTCATCCAAGCAAAAATTTCGCTCCACATATCCCCCGTCCGTATACACCCACATCGCGTGTATATATCCGCCGCGGATGCGCAATTAGAAATCGAAAATACCGCGCGCCGACGGAAAGAGGCCATAAAGCAGCAAAGACGGCTGCTTTCCGTTCGATAAGCGCAACGAGCGACCTTTGCGGGGCCCATTGTGTTGGCGCCGAGCGACCTAGAACCCACTTAGATGTTCATCTCGCTGCATCTCCTTTTGTAGGAAAAAGTTCCTTTGTGATGCGCGTTTCTTCTTTTTTTTTTCGTTAGTCAGGGTGCAGCAGGAATGACTATACGGAGCCGCGAAAATCATTGTTGCCGATTGGCTGCAGGAGAACAAAAGTGTATGTAAGAGCGAGAGACGTTTTCTTTTCGCGCGCTGGATGAAAGCTATTAATCACTTTATGCAACGCGTATTCCGTTTTTTATCGACGCGGCTGTTTGTTTATAGCGACGATTAATCATGGGTTAATAGAATTTTCGCGAGATAAGCGAGGGAGCGTTCCGCGATTAAATAATTAAATGTGCGAATGGTTATGCCATGGCGTTATTGTCGTGCGCCGAGCTGGAATGCGAGCGCGGTGGAATTAATATCGGCGAAGAAAAGGGAGGGAATGAGAAAGTTATGTGCGTGTCTCAGCTGACGCGATCGCTTATTGATACCGGGATAATTGGTCGGGAGAATAAAAGTTTCTAACCTGGATTTCGGTATAAAACATGAAGCTCGGGAGAATTTACGGTTGCTTAAGGGAAAAACTTGGGGATTGAAAATTTCTGACTAACGAAATACAGCACAGAAGCTCATCTCGCTGCGTAAATCAGTGGAAATTGCGTTGCCGCACTCGACTTGTCTGTTACTACTGGCAACTCTTTATTAATCATTGTATTAAACTACACTCTGTTTTTCCACAAAACCTCAAAACAAAAACCGTTTTAGCACAAAACTAGATAAAAAAACCTGAAAACCCATCAAAACAACTTCCACTCCGTTACCTCACCGCTAACCTCCCAACCAAAGAAAAAACACCCATCAAGTTCACCGCGAAGCGGCCTCTTAAAATTCAAGCGACTCACTCGCTATTGCGCGTTTTCTCTTTCATTCAGAATCGCGTGCATAGACGCGAATTCGGAACGACGCGCACGTAGCGCACGCAGCGCGCGTAACGAGAGGCCCCCAGTCGCATCTCCATAATACCTACCATTGCGATTTCGCAAAGGAAGAGGAGCCAGTCTGCTTTCCAGGCGAGGGATGCGTGCGCGCGTGTATAGATACGTGCGCGACCCCGAGATAATGATGATTGATGTTGGCTTAGAAAGCGGGCTTATCTCTGGCGTTGCTGAAATTTTATCGGCTTGGTGTGGATCGCTTTGAAGTTTTTTTTTCTCGCGGTGAGTGTAGATGCCTTTTTAGTGAGTGAGGCGAGTGGGCGTTGCGATCTGCTTTATTGTCCGATATGGACTGGAAGACAAATTGTTATTTGATTCATTATTCGTTCTCTCATTGTTTAGCGCCCGGGTTCTTTTTGGATGTGGTAATAAATGCATTGTTTGACCGGTAAGATAAGGCGATTCTCGTTAATCGTTACTGTAATGATTAATGCGAAACGAAAATGTTCGAACAATATTCTCATCGTCATCCAACGTAAAATTTACGGCCGCTTACTAAAATTGTAAAATACCGCATCTGCAATTAACGTCGATTAATTGGTTAATGCAGAAGCTCGCGGGGCCCGATGACGATAAAAATTTCAAACGTAAATTCCGCCGATCCACGGCCGCATAAACGTGACGTAACGCCCCCGGCGATTTACGAAACTACGCAAAAATACCGGCTGTTTATCGCGTGTTTATGTACGTTTAATTCAAATTAAAAGCTGAAGATGATATAACCCGGCGCTCGCGCTTGCATAATCGAATGTATAATGTTCGACGACCCGCTCGGATTATAACATGACTATCGTACGCGCAGCTGTAAGATTACAGTCGTGATGCAAATAACCTAACGCTCGTATAAAATCATCGACTCTTCGTTTTCCGAAAAAGCAAGAGGCGAGGCGCAGCGGTGAAATTATCGTTTCTCGCGACTGCAAATCGAATTAGCCGCTCCTGATTTATCGCCCGGACGCTTCGGCGAATCGCCAATTTACAAGGCACGAGGAGTTCCCGGAAAATGTCTAACGGGTTAGCTAAATGATTGTTTACTCGGGGGCTGCATATCTGCGCGATTGTAAATTAAAATTAATAATCCGCGGAAAGGCGGCTCGTCAATTAGAGCTGAATTAAAGGGAAAAAAACCCGTCCGGCGCGTGCGGGTATGGTTTTTTTATTTAAGGAGCCGGCCAGCGGGAAATCTAGGCTCGCGCTGAAAAATAATTGATCGCGACAAGCCGGACGCAGCTCGTGTGCGAGGCGCGGATATAGGCAAGACGGGATTCGGAGCTGACACGCGCGTGTTAGATGGCCGCTGGATTTTTCCTTGTACCGCCGCGCTGGAATTGGCTGGGTTGCGGGGATGCATTGTTTTGTAATGGAGAAAATTTTATTGGGAAAATGAAATTGAGACTGCGGTTGGTTTTATTATGTGGGTCATGCAGTAGCGGTAGGTTTGGATTGATGTAGAGTGTATAAAATAGTTTGCATTGTGAATAAGATGAATAAAGTGCGGCTTCTATGAAATTGTTGTAAATATGTTTGCCGCGGTGTTATGGGTATAAGTGCTCTATATGTTTGCGCGAGTACAGGCGAAATGGTGTCTTATACAATAGAATCCGTAATCTATTCCTGTATTACATTCTTCTAAATTGAATTGTACATTATTTGGCGCGCGGGCTCGTGCCCCAGTCACGACGTAGATCCACAATAATTCGGATCGTGCCGGTCGAGCTTGGCTGTACCCTTAGACTTTTAACTTGAAATAAAAGTAATCGTACAGCGAAAGTAACAATCCTTATTGTGTGATTTTTTTTTTTTCTATAGTGCAACGCCTTTTATCTTTTCATCTGTTTGACGCCTGCTTGACAGTCGCTTTGAAGAAACATAATTTTATTTTTTTTTAAGTACAATTAGAAAGCATTGTTGTAATGGAACCTATATCAGTAAGTGTTTGTTACCTACAAGCTAATATTTAAAATCTATTTTATAATAAGAAATATTTAAAAAATAAAAAAAAATCTTGTTTACTTAAATAATTGATTAACCATGCCACATTTCGCTACGGATTCTTAGAACTCGCAACGTCTAAATATAGACGGCAATGGATAAATGCCACTGCTCTACTTTCCAGCCCACCCAAACACCGCCACTATCAACAACTCCCTCAAAAACCATCAAAAAAACCCCAAAAAAATCAAAACCACAAGCATCCAAACCAAATCACCATCCTGCAACTAGCCACACCAGCCGTAGCTACATCACCCGCACGCTCACCGCATACCTGCACTCGCACGCATAATGCATTGCGCAATAACAGCGCTCGCGAAACGGGGGCCGCATCATCGCTCGTTGAATATTACGATATAGGCGTCCCCGCTTGGCCAGCCTCCCCGGGATGAATCCGATTACGCCGAGAGAGTCGACTTTACATAATAGCGCCGCCCGGAGAAATGACGACTCTCAGAGTTAACCTTCGCCTCGGATGGATAGAGTCGAAAACGTATGCAAGAGGGCGATAATCTCGTGGCCTGTCATAACGAAAATTGCCTGGCTCTTTTCGCGGACGATGGCTGGCTCTTTTTTTTCAGCGGCCCCGCGGGCTGTTTTGAAAGTTGGATTTGGAAAAAATTTTCTGCGTCGGTAGTTGGTGTATACGCGGGGAAGGCTGCTTTTTTGCCTATGCGCCGCTTTGTTGCGTTTGTTTGTCGGACTGGACCCGTTCCGGCTGGAATGTTTTTGTCTGATTTTAGGAATTTTTTGAGCAGGATATGCTCGCACAATGATGCAATTCGCCATTAAATAACAATTGAATAAACCAATAAAGGTAGTGTAAAATCGTACACAATGAGAATTAAATCGAAATTTTTTCGGAAACCGAACCCATTCACGCCGGGCGTCCATTCAATATTCAATGCAACGTCAATTATTATATCGATTCTCTCGAAAGAATCCAGCGTTCTCATAAATCTCGTTAAAACGAATCGCCCCGGAGCACAAAGACCCACTTTTTAAAAAAAAAAGTTACTCGAACAAACGAGCAATTTCAGAAATACATATCGACGACGTTCGATAATACAAACCGGCCGGCAAAAAAGGCCCCCCGAAGTTTTTATACCAGTGCACGCAGATCCGCGTGCATAAATCACTGCTGCCCCCGCACTTATATACAGATATACGCGCGGTTGCGCGCACGAAAATTCCTCAGTCGTGCGTTTTTGTGGCATCAACGCAGACAATGCGAGGCACGCTTGAAATGCATCCGTTTAACCGATAAAGCCTGCCTTTTTTTGGTGATGATGTTTTTTGAGAGAGTTGAGATTGGGAAACGCGCGATTTCGAGATTTATAAGGAGCGAGGCGGGTGGTAATGTTTTGGTCGATTGATGGATTGATGAAGCACGCTGCAAGAACGTGGATCGTTGATATTTTTTTGCTTGAGAATATATTTTTGTTTAGTTTTATTATTCTATGAGTCATAAAATCTCAGACGGTGTTAAGAATTTAATTTTTGACAAAAATAGTTTGTAAAAAGAGTTTTTTAAGTACTCAAAAGCGATTAAAATGATGCATGGCTTAAATTTTTATTCATTTGAATATTTATTTATAAATCCACAAGCTACATCTGGAATCCTTTTTATCACGAATACAAGTATCATAAACTTTTTTTATAAACTCGTAAAGGCTTGAACTAATGAGAAACCGTAGTGCAAATAACAGTATTAAAACTGTCGTGTGCATCGGTGAGAAATCCAGAGATCCAAGATTCTCATATGCACTTTTATAATACGAAAATATCAGAATAGACTTCTCCAACCTCTCAACCACAACTCCCACAATTACTTCTTAACACTTTCTACGTTCCAGTTAATAATTACAGGTTAACCGACTCGCGCCGCCATTTAATTACCCACCATTCCCATCAAACCTCGTCCACTCCACACCCAAAACGAACACCTCCACCCAACCCAGCCAAAAATCCTCCCAAACCAAAAAAAAACCTCTCGATTCCAGAAACCAAAAACTCCCCTGACAGTCCACTCTCGCAAAAAGACAGCCACCAAAGCAGCCTGACAACAATACACCAGCCGTAATCTCCTATAGCCCTGCTTGCACGCGGAACGCCTCGAGCGCGCGTTTCAGCTGTCCTGCGCGCGCGCTCGAGCCGATATTATGCAAGCGCCCAAGCGCTCGAGCTGCTCCAGTTTCAAAGACCGCTCGGCTATACAGGCAGCCACCGCCGCCGCCGCCGGTGCTCACTTTCACTCATTCACTCGGCGAACTCTTTTATGTGTGCGTGCGCGTGCGAGCTTGTGTGTGTCTGGCGGTACCGCAGCCGTTACTACTGCGAGTGCGTCTCGTTCGCATGATGACTTTCACTTCGCCAGCCGCGAGCCAGGCGAGCGAGAAATGTATACGCCCGCGATGTGGCTATGTGTATGTGTGTGTGCTGTACAGCTGTATACGCGACTTTTTTCGCGGTTGCGGAGCGTGTGGAGCGCTGGGTTTTCGACGGTAGGAGAAATTTGGTTTTGGAGTTTTAATGCTGGAAATGTATTGTAATGTATGCGCTTTGAGATGGGGAATTGAGATCTTTGGGTGGAAATTGTAGAAATTTCGTTTTTGATGGGTAGGGAAATGTGTAATAATGGCAAAGTGTTTCGAGAATAGGTGTGTATTTGAGAGAGCGGATTGAAGAGAGTCGCGGTGAAGGGTGGGAGGAATATTTTCAATTGATTTATGCGGGCTTCGTTTGAACTTCGCCGGGGACTTTTCGATCTACCGCGAAGAGATTTTAAAAAGAACAATGGAAAGATTTATGATTGACGTGGAAAAAAAACGTTTGCCTCACCTCAAGCGCGAGTATTTATGTAAAAGCTAAAATTTTTAACAGCTGCTAAAATCACTCCTGGTCAAGGCTTTATCAGCCTAAAAATATCTTTTACTCGGCGGTGTTTATGTACTAAACTGGTCGCGATAAAGTGTTTATTCTGGGTGAATTCAAATAATATTTTGGATCAGGAGCATAAATCAGCGGGTTAACCCTTGTTTCGAAAATCCTTCTGATTATTCCTTTTTGAATCTCAATTCTGGATCTCGAATAATGTGAGAGCAATAAGCGATCATTTGTAGGGAAACTTTCGCACGCTTGTGATACAAATTTTATGTGTGAAATCCCGAGATTTCGCGAAATAAATTAACCCGAAAATTCCTGAAAATTTGTACACCGCCAAACACGGACTCGTTACTATTAACTCAAAAATTTGCCACAGGCGTGTACGTAAATTTTGCAACCAAAAAGACAAGCATTACCCCCAATTTACTTACAGCTTTCAAAAGCCTCGCCTAAAAACCAACAATAAAACACTTCTAAAACCACAATCCATAACAAAAAGTCAACAAAACCCTTTCACACATCGTAAAACAAAGCTAGACAAGCGCACGACTATCACCACCTCCGCACCACAAAGACAAAGACAAACTCAATCCAACTCGCTCTAGAAATAAATTATTACATTTTCTCACCTCGCCGTTCCCTCGCAAAAGAAACGGCAAAGAGACGGTCCGCATATCTCAGCGTCATATCAATAATAACGCAGTCAACAGCGTATACGTATGTGGCAACTCTGTATAATGGAATAATAAAATCTCGAAATCGTATTTCGCGCGAACTTCGCCGCGGGCCGGCTCACGGTTGATTGAAAATCGGAATTGACTCGCGCTAATGGGGGGGTCTCTGGGAGAGATACGCTTTTATACTACTTTTAACGCCGGCTTGCCGGATAATGCGCCCCGGCTTTATTTCATTGCGCGAGTTCGTTCTGCACTTTTATTGTTTGGCTTTGAGTAATTTCTCGCGCGGTTTATTTTTATACTCTTTTCGGCGTCGTGTTGCGCCTTTTTTTCTCTCTCTCTCTCTCTCTCTCTCTCTCAGATGCCTGCTGAGAGTTTACTGCGTCGTAAAGAGCAATATTCAATTACGGAAATTCGCTAAATTTTCCCGGCCTCGAGGTGTAAAAAAATCGTTGGAATTTTTCGTTTATCTAGTCACGCTACGCGTCGGTATAAACTTTTTAACATACCGAATAGATATAAAAATATCAAGGCCGATCGATCGATTATTGACAGGCCAACATCACGTCGATCCGGGATCGATCGAAAACCGACGTGGATACACACCGCGCACGGATTTAATCGATCGTTTGACGGAAACTCCGCAGCGAAGTTTCGAAATTCCGGCGTTGCAGGCGTTCGAGAGCGCGCTTTTTTTCCGCTGAATCTAATAATATAGTTTCCCAATGTCATTTGTGCGCGCTTACCTGTATCGCAATTGCCTTTGAGAAATTTCAATCGGCGCTCCTTTACGTCACTCGCGCGAGGCTATTGTCAAAACGCGCGTTCGCTGCGCAATTTTTTCATTAATATGTAAGCGGACCACCGGCTTCGTTAAACGAACCTTTTCGGCTCTGAATATATGAATTAATGTAAGAAAAACAAAAATATCGATCCAGCAGGAAACGCGTCCACGCGTTGTGTCGACGAAATGTTTAATAGAAATCAGTTTACATAAAAGTTGGCTAATACGCCGGTGTCGCTCGCGAAAAAAGAACTTTGACGCGAGCGAAAAAATGCCGCCTTATCTAAATCTCATTTGCCAATAGAGCAGCTACTCCCAGCTGCCAAACGAGTTTAACACCGACGTCTGCTCCACTTTTTTCCCCCCTCAAAAAACCCATTTGCCGACTTGCGCAAAGCAACGCTCGCAACCAAAAAAAAAACTCGAAAATCTTCTCGTTCTCCTCGCGAAGTCGAAAAAACAAAAGAAAAGCGTCAATCGTACACCTTACCTGTCAATTACGGCATCGTCGGGATCGTCAACCCGGCCTGGCCTCTGGAGTCTCAAGGCCGCCGAAAAAGAGAGAAGATGCAAAAAGCGCCGCAAGGCCGAACACTTCCGCGACGTTCCCTTTATATTTTCGCCTGAATATGAGGCCGCAGAGCAGTGTCAATGTCGGGCATTGCCTGGAGCCAATGTCGCCCGAGAGCTGCCAGAGAAAGAGGGGACGCATCCTTCGTGTATCCGCCTTTGCGATGCAGCGGAGCGGCAGGTTGGCACGGTGCAGCCTGAAAAGTGAGAGTGATGCCTTTTTGCTGCTCGTCTTTTGTGGGAATGGAAATTGCCTTGTTTGGAGTTTGAGAGGTGGGGTTGGGATAAGGATGACTGCTGGTGTCCTGTTGTTTTGGGTTTTGTTTTTGATTTTGGTTTTTTGTGGGGTTTGTGTTGTTTAAAAGTGGGTGTATTTATGATGTGGATTTATATTTTTAGAGGAATGGTTTATGAATTTAAAATAAAGTTAATTAACGCACGCAGCAGGAGATGCATTAATTTATTGCTGTAATTATTTGATTATATTTTGTTAATATTTACTAACTAATAGGTCCGAGTAGTACAAATTTACGATTATAGCCGATCTTTGAAGCATTAAAGTGTTATTACTTTTATTGTTTCAAAATACTATTGCCAATATACGTTTCAATCTTATTTATATACTTATAGCTTATCCAATTATATTTTGTACTCCAGTGTTTCAAAACTGTTCAACAAGTATACTGATTTATCAAATTTACACCTTACGAAGAAAATTCACGAAGCGCCCAGAAGACTCTTTGAAGTTAGCCTTCGCAGTGCCTTTCACCAAAGAGTAAATCGAACCCATGTAATCACTGGTAGACCTTTCCGAGGCTTGTAAGCAAGAAAAATTGTTTCGTCTGTATTTATCTCCATTGTCATTATGAGTAATTTGTGTTTTCTTAATTTGCTTTTCGATTTCAAGGTAAATTTCGGAGTCAGTAAAAATATATATACTTACATTGTACTCATACTTGATTTACGATCACAATAAAATATTGTAAAATATTGTACATCGATAAATTTTACGCGTTCAATAAATTTTGCTGTAATAATAATAATTTTTGAATTTCAATTAAGTGTACAATTACGTTTGACAAATATTGAAGTATATTGGAGCTATTAGTGCATTTTTTAATACAGCTAAACTAAATATCTTACGAATATTATATTTCATAAAATCATTTATTAGTATTTGAAAGTTTATAATTTTTTATATCTTGAAATCTTTGAAATCTCTATTGCATTTTCGCTCGAGCACTTAAAATTAAGAATCTCAAAAATTACGCAAGAGCTTTTCCAACCTAGCGATGAGATAAACAGCGCGATATAAACTTGCCGATGATTTCAATTTCACCTCTAAAACCCTAATTGACATAATTATGCAAATTCGAACGAAACTGTTGGCTTTGCCCGGTTAATTCGACGCAGTTAACGCTATAAACGTTCGACTCTGTTACATTTCCATGATAATGTCTTCAAGTCAAGTATTAACGAGTCTGTTAAACTCTCTTCCACGGCGATTAATCTCCCGATCCTAGGCTCATAAACAATATCTGCTTCTGCGATATCGGCTTTCAAAGCCTCCCGTTACGTTCCACTTTTTACAAGTATAAAACTTTTTAACAACCAACCGCGCCGTCGATACACGGGAAAACGTAATCCTAAGCGTAATTAAAAAATAACCTAAAATTTCACTGGAAAAAGCTCCCGTGTTAGTCCATACGTGCTGTATATGTTTCCGCGCAGCAGTTAAAAGTCGTAGAGGCCGATATTTCCTCGCTCTTCATCCTTCCTGCTTTACGTAATAATATATGCCCGGAATTTCTTCCACCGGGTTAATATCCAGCTAGTAATGGATCAATTACTACTTTGCATAACCCGGCGGACGATTGATCGCTTTCGCGCTCGTTTTCCATCTCCCTTTCTTTGCGACTTTCCTGATTGACTTCGATACTAATTCGTATCCGCTGCTGCTGCTCTGCACGCCACACACGCGGTTCTTTCCGGTGTGGATGTTTGTTATTGGAAAAAATGTGGGTTTCCTTGATAGGGGAGCAAAAAGGCAGCTTCCACGTATGTACTTGAGTGTTTTTGCTTTTTTGACAATTACGGAGCGAGTTGTGGTTTGTTTGAAGTGAATGTTGCATTAATTTTGTCCGGATTTATTTTGAATGGTTAATGTGCTGCATTGCTAATTTTAGCTAAGTTTTGTTTTTTGTTTTGAATAGTTATTTTATATTAATAAATGAAATCGGTAGAAAGTAGCTTTATAATATATATAAATAACAGTTGAAAGTTTTGGGTAGATTAGATTTGAATGAATCTAAAACAAAATTGTTAAAATGTTATTAGTATGCCGATTTTCTAAAATCGTAATAAGTGTAAATCAATCACAGATATAATTGATAATCTCTAATACACAAAATTGAAAAATATACTACAGAAGCAAATTATTCACTAATGAATCACCAGTAATTATTTTACACTCCAACTTTAATTATTCAATTGACACAATATAAAAGATAAATTTTAACTGAAGCAGACATATCTACCATCACTAATTTGCATGCAATTAGATCTATTTAATTACAATTCAAATCGCATGTAGCGTATCGAATTTCTAATTACCGTGATTTATTTGCAAAACTAAACTTCTCTTTTCCATCGCGCATCCACATCATTTCAAAACACTCTCAAATCCATTCGCTCACTTCCAGACATTATTTCCTCATTTATTTCCATCTAAAACGCATCCGAAATAATCTCCCAGCCACCTTAATCTCAGAAACAATCAGCCCGCTCCATAAAACAGCAGCGAAAGAAGCAAAGCTCGGCAATCGCGCGTTAAACGAAGCGCGAGCGTCAACACAGCGTCGCGCAAACAAAATTAAACGACACGCTGAGGTAGCGCGCCAACGAGAGCCCGCTTTAGATTTATGACAAGCTCTTAAATTACAAGTGCGAGCTCGTTATTAACGCCGTTAAAAACGTCGCCGGAGCTCGTTTTCCTTCTCTCCCCGCGAAAAACAAAACGGCTCCGTCCCTTCTTCTCACCATCTAGCCACCTGACGCAACGACCCCCGTGCGAGATTTTTTTTTCTCCTCTCCTATATATATAGCACGGCGCTAAATGCATTACGCGAGGCCCTCGTTATATTAAGCTTACGCGGGCCTAATGGCAATTGCGCAAGTGTAGCGATGGGAAGCGAAAAGATCGCGCGCTTTTGTTGTGCGTGCGTATGTACGTCGCGATAGCCGCGCGAGACGCGAGATTAACATTTTTATATGCTCCTCCTTCTTTTCGCAACTGGCTCTTCCGCGTACGCTGAATCAGATAAGCGCTGCTCGATTTTAAAACAAGCGGCTTTTTTCTTCTTCTTTCCCCCCTTTTTTTTTTGTTTACGAGACGGGAAAGCTACGCAAGTGCGTAGATGTATGCTAGAGAGGTAATTCAATTAAGAGCTGGGAGAGCGAGAGAGATGTAATGTCTTAATCGCTTCTGGGTTAAGGAGAGGATACCGCAGCGGTGTAATCCGTGCTCGCATTGTGAATCGCTTCCGGTTTTTCGGAAAACAGCCGTAATCGTGATGTAACGGGCGGAGTTTTGCGCGCGTGCTCTGGTTTAACACATCAGGAAGAGCGAGCTTGGACTGGTTGCGTGCGCTCTAGGATTGCGATTAACTTCGCTTTTTTCCCGATTGTGGGATGAAAAAAGAATGGCTGTAAACGTCAATAATTATTGCATGCTTTATCGATGATTATATTACGTATAATAATTAAGGCTTATCCAGAGGTTGGATAAAAAAAATTCGAACGTTAAGCTACACGGATCGATGCGGAGGAGCTATTATACAGTTTTTCGATCCAAGGAATAATAATCGGGATTATATAAAAATGAACTACATGTTTCTGCTCGGGAAGAAGTCGGCTTCGGGCAGCGTAAAATTAATGTTTTAACAAACATCGGAATTCGCGAGGTTAAATTTATTCAGCTCGGATGCAAAACTATTTCCCGTTACACAGGCGCACTCGGACCTTCATATGTTTAAATCGCGTAATTAAGCCGTCATGATAGGCCGCGGCAATTGAATTATTCGACTTTCACGATTATTCGAAATAACAGCCAGAAACGCGCGAAATTTCTACTCGAAAGCTTATTAATTTTTCCGCGTACACGTAACAGACGAAAGCGCCCGCGAATCGTCATATGTGCATGCACGTATACACATGTATTAATCCGCGAAAAGTATGCCAAGAATTCTCCAGGCTCAGCGATCCATTAACATCTTTAATTACGTTATTCAATTAACGTTTTCCTTATGTACATGCGCACAGACCTAAGCCACCAATTAAAATGCATGAATTCGCCGCTTGCACCTCCTTCGCCCGTATAGATATTAATCGGCTCGTTTTCACTTTCGATCGGCCAAATCGTCAACGCGCCGAGATAAGAAAAGGGAAAAAAACAGAGCTCGAAGCTCGCCTCTTTTGTGCTCGCGCATTAATTAGCCGGCGGTAGAAAGCCGAATAAATCATCGGCAAAGGCGATTCCGAAACAATCGATTTCCTGTAAAGCTGTCGCCGAGCGTCGCGCCGATGATAATAATCCAGCGCGACGGCGTCGTCGTTTATGAAAGGGGCAAGTTTTGCGCCGGCTAGCGAGATACGAGCTCATTAGCCGATCGTAATCGGCTTTTATTTTCCAAGAGAGCGAGAAGGATTTCACTGAGCGAGCTCGCGCGTATAATTGGAACGCACGCGTAGCGAGCTGGCCGATAGAGAATGGCTACGCCCTGGCGCTGGTACGTGGAGCTTTCCGTGTGAGTTGGGTTTTGTGAGGATGGTTTTGGAGTTTGTTGGAGGGAAGTGTATGGAATGGAGGGTGATTTGTGGTATTGATGGTTTTAGCTTTAATTGAACTTTGAAGGTAGATTTATGTTAAATGGGGTATTTGGAATTTAAATTTATGTTAATGAGGCGTGAAAGTAAAAGCAGTTTTTTGTTATTTGTTGCTGTTCTTTAAAAAGTACAATATTTGAAATAATGAAAATTATATTAAATTCTAGCATTTTTATGGAATACCCAATATGTACGATTTTAGAGAGAAAAGATCTAGCGATTCTTTTTTTCTGCTTCGAACAGCATACTTAGTTTTCACACATTAAAAAAAAAAATTAATCACAGAAAGTGCAGGTAATCATCGCATGAAACTCGTTCATAAGATTTGTTGATTATTTTTTAGCTCTATTGAAAAACCACTTGATTTTAAAAAGTGTTTTCTGACGCTCAGATCACGAAGAATTCAACAAGAGCTTTTATAAAGAAATTTCCAATAATTACTAACATTTACTTTTTTATTTTATTTGTAAAAGAGTATAAATTGTTTGCAACTATTTCTTCGTATAAATCGTTTAAACGTCCACTTCTCGGAATAAAAATTATTTCACTTCCTTAAAAAAGTAAATAATCCATTTAACTTAACTCAAGTACCAGAATACTTACATACTGCACGTGCGTAGGTATATAAAGTGGAGACAAACACGATCGAGATAATCCAAAGAAAAGAAACAGGTTGATGGTTACGAGGCTTTTTTGGTATCTTGCGCACTTACGGCGGGTTGCTCTGCAAATTATGTCATTTCGAATTTTTATTTTCTTTCTCTCTTCTTCATGTCATATGATGCATTATTACACGCTGAAAAAAGGTCAACAAAAACTGGAGCATATATTAAGAAAGACGCATAAACGTTGGAGAGATTTTTTTAATGAAACATCGTTTGACTGCGCAAACATGATCTTAAGGTTGTTCAGTTTATTTAAACACTGGTTTCGTGATACGTATTTAAAGTAAGCGAAAAATAAACACAATTCGTTAGTAAGTTTCCAATAATAAACATAGCTCTTAAAAATGAAAATCGTAACCAATCTAAATTTGTAACAAGACTATTTATGCAAATAAAAAATATATACTACAGGCAAAATCAAAACTTAAAAATCATAATTACAAATCCAATTCAGACAATCCATTCCTCCACAAGCAAAACAAATCCCAAGAAAATTGCCCATTACCATAACTCGTTCAAAAACAAACCCCGCAAATCAACCCGCAACCATTCAAAACCCGTCAGCCATCTCAACACCACCTCACCGCAAACAAAGAAACTCAAATCCAAAGCTCCTCCAACCTCCCCGACAGCTTCCCCAGGCAATTCCTCGGAAAAACCCTCTTAGAACCTTCTCATTCTCACACACGCTTCATAATCCCCGAGAGCTCGCTATTTTTCCATTCCCCACTTAACGAGTTCTTTAATCGAGCAGCTGGCCTGCGATACGATAATAATTACGCCTGGCTCTCGGCATTATAATGCGCGAAAGGCGTGGCGCCGATGTCGAAAGCTCGACCTTCGCGCAGGCGAAAATGAGGCAAAAAAAACGCGGCGCGGAGGCGTCGAAGGTAGGCCGATATAATAAAAGGTCTCGGCGATGGCTAAAGGCTCCCTTTCTACGCGCGCGTTTATGGGATTCGCGCGCGCGGCAAACTCGGCTTTTTTTCCTGTCGCTCTGTTTTCTTTATTCCCGCCGCGCGGCTGGAAATCGCGTCGCTGAACCGAACAATCACACTTTCAGCGGCTGTTTTATAAGAGGGAAAATTTTCAGCGAGCGTCTGTGTGCGCGAGTTTATTGCGTACTGCATTGTTGATGCTTTGACGGGAGAAGTCCAATCTTTCTTGTTGCGAGATAATTAGTGATTGTTCAGTGCTCTGTTTGATTACATTACGTTTTTTCTCCGCTTTTCTTGCCTTTATTCCACGTGTTCTGTTGGCTCGCCGTCTTAATTACTTTCAACGGATCGCTGCTGGCTGAAATGTGGATCGGATTGGCTTAGTTTGATTAGAATAATTATTTGTGAAGGGTTGGGCGGTACGTTTAGGCAGTAGCGATTGCTTCATTACATCTGGTATTTTGTGGATTCTAAAAAGCGTTATTTATATTAATTTATATTGATAGTGATATTGATGTTAATGTAAGGTGCTGGAATATATATATATATGATATAGGAGATAATTCGCAAGTGAAATCAAACACTTTCTCGTTATTTCTGCCTAGATTATTTAACAGTGTTTATGGTTTTCTATATAATAGAGCTAATTAATGATCTCTCAAGGCTTAAGTTACATGCATTTGTTATTTACATTATTCACACATGCTATTTTACAGTCTTAATTCTTATCGGTTCATTGTATCGTGAAGACTAATTTCGAAACATTACTTCTTAGCGCTATAATTGATATTTGTTTTGATTATTTGCTGATTAATTCGTTTGCGCGAATCTAGAATTAGTTGAACTAGAACTAGGAGAAATATAAGCAGTAATTAAGTGAAGTAATACTTTGTATGAAGAAAATTGCGGGCAATGATATTTTAAGTACTAACACTTTTTCTAAAAGTATTTAAAATGCAACTTTCAAATCATGTAACAAAATAGCGATTGGCTTTTTTTTCGAAACACAACTAATAATAAGTTTATTATGCGCGGGAAATGTATAAGTGAAGTTTATTGCAGCTGGCGAGTTATCTGTTTATGAATTGTTTACAGATGTTTTTAAAAGACAATACTAATTACCGTACAGAAAAGTAAATACGTAGTTTTATGTTACCGTAAGAAAGACTTAGCTTCATTTGAAATTCTAATCAGCTAACTTTTGCTACCATTCAAGAAAACGAGAATCCTATAAATTATTGTTTTGCGATCTTGCTGCTGATGTTTAATCGTTTTAGAGATGTGGAAACGCATTTAGACATATGATCTATCTTCGCAAAACAACCAACCGTTGTTTTCTAAACCAAAATTCGTCGAAGTACAGACGTACACGAAATTTCAATTCTGCATATGTCAGAATTATCCTGCCCGCATGAGAATCTACCAAATCCAATGTATACAATTGCTTAAATTCACATGCTTCACAGTAGGTTCAACGAAAGACGGTATTATAAATTTAGGCTACTAAATAAACCGTGCTTATCTCTCAATGCATCAATCCAAAGATAAAAACGCTTCCAGGTGTCAAATTAAATAAAAACGTGAAGTTAATTTATGCCCAGCACGAACCACAATCCATTAGTAACAAAATGGAACACCCTTTCACCACAAATCCACTCTCCTCCAAAAAAAACTCCCATAAAAACCCCATTTCTCTACATCCACAAAAACAAGCTCCACCTAAATCATCCTCTCCCCCCACAACCACCCCCACAAATTCCACCCACGCCAACTTTCCCATAAAAGCCGCACTTCTACCTTCTCGAATGTCGCTCCTCGCGCTCTATAAAACACACGTACCCAGCGAGCATCGACATATCCAGTCCTTTCCCTCTCGCTGACGGATACCTACATACACAGCCGCGCGCGTGCGACACTCAATTTTGCGCTCTCCGCGGCAAGGTCGACCGAAAATCCGGTTACCCGGCGCTGCTTGCGCAACTCCCGATTGCATTCTATATACACACGTATATACGCGAGAGAGTTGCGCTTGCATCTCTCGGTGCGCTATGTAAATTTTTATCGCTCGCGGAATCGCTGCCTCTCCATGAGCGAGCTTTTTTTTCTATCGCCTCTCTTGCTCTCCCTCGTGTGCGAGAGACAGTTTGTTACTGTCAAAACTATTGCCAGGGAGATGGCGGCGCGAGTGGAGTTGCGTAATGGCAGCGCGAATTACAGGTGTAGATGCCGTTTTTGGATTTGTCGCCTTCCCGCTGTGTTGTTTTTTTCCTTTTTTTCGCGGTGTTGGGGGATTTATAGCGGGTAAGGTCTGGGTGGATGAGATGGATTCATGACGCGAGTTTATCAGTCTTTTTGCATTTGGATTGGTACCATCAGTTTGGGATTGACGAAGTGTCGGTTTTATGTATATATAATACGGCAGTTTAAGTTACAATTACAAGTCGTAATTGTATAACTTATGCAAATTGTGTAAATTGAGTTAAAAAATATATTGATTTTGTATAATAGACGTGTTAATGATATTGTTGATTTTTTTTAAAAAGTATGTTTATTTTAATATAATTAATTTCGGAATTAAGACATATGTTATTTTCAAGCATGTAATTTCAATAATGATAATCAAACTTAATTTTAACACGGTAATACTACATTGCAGTTAAAACCTCACGAACATTATTAAACAGGCCATAAAAGGAATTTATGCGTGTTAAAAAAAGACCGTGAAATAATGAGAGCAGGTGGTTTAATAAAACCTGTTTTTGGAAACCAAAATCGTTCGCATTCCTTCGCAAAATTATTCTCTCTTTGCACTTATTATGTATTTTTTACACTTCAACGTTCGAGTACGTTTCAACTTCTTAAAGTAATTCGAGAGTTCAAGCACGATCCGAAGAAAGTACACACCGTTCAAACAAAAAACAAAACACTCAAGATATATTCACTTTATGTAATAGCCAGCGCACTCAAGGCATCCGAGTATTTAAACGATAACACTAATAAGCAACTAATATAGAAAGTCACTCACGCCCCTTTTTTCTCTTTGAAAGCGCGGCGAATAAAGGAAAAAAAAACGAAAAGGTTAATCGATCCATTCTCTTAATAACTAGTTACCCAAACGGTAAAAGCGCCTCTCCCGAAACTTTTATACACACAAAAGGTACCACTATCACTTTTGGAGAATGAAAAAAAAAATTCATCGCTCGACGTGCGGTTGCGCAAAGTGCAATCACTCAACGTACAAAATAAAAACGAGACCGAAGACGGAAGAGAAAAATTAAAATTTCCCCGATGTCGTATTAACGTCGGGATTATAAATAATGGACTCGTATCAAAATAATATCGGTGGAGAAATCGGTTAGTTATCAACTACTTTACTACGCTTTGAGATTGATGCCTAATTTCATGTGTGAAGTGAGATCAAAAAGTGTATGGGAAGAAAAAGGAAAAGAAGGCTTCGCTTGCCTGGAGGTACGGAAGGCTTCGAAAAAGTTTTGGGTCCCCATTTTCGAAAATTTTGAGTGGGTATGATGGATTAGAAACTAGCTGTACGATTTGGAAGAGGCGTGTCTTGTAAAACATTAGTCGACTGTCACGGATATGATGCTAATAATTAATGTTATTCCAGAGAAAGTATATATTCTTGATAGGCTTCCCACGATTTACAAAAATAAAATAATTTCATTTTTGGACAATACACGTAACACACCTCTGCAATTTCCTCCGCCAAAACACCAATATTTCTTTCCCAACTAAAAATTACATTCGATCGGAACTTGTCAACCGTTCGTAAAATTCTAATTTTTCACTTTTCAAATTTCGAAATTACATAACTGGCCATTAGCACCGGGTTTTCGAAATCCGAAACTTCGGCACGAAACCGTGGCGGTCTGTCCTGTCCAGAAAAGATGTATAATCGGCGCTGACGCGTGCGATTAGCTACGGTCCGCACGTTTAATTCGCCGGGCTAATTATCCCAGCGCTGCGCGCGATAAACGAAATGGACATGTATGGGTATGAACGCGGCGGGGCCGCTGCGCCGATATTTTTTTTTATCTTGGTTCCGAAAGCCGGCGGAGGGCTCATTGAAGTGCAAAGTAAATTGCCGCGCTAAGTGGAAAAATCGTTTATTGTAATGGTGAGAAATTGGATTGGGCGGGTTTTTGGGCAGTGCCGGGTTTCGTCATGTATAACGAAACTGGATTAGCTTTTTAATGGAAGACATGTTAGAGGCTGGATTAACATAAATATTTTTTAATTAGACAAAATCGATGAATCAAAAGCCTGTCACCTTGATGTAACGAGATAAGCAAATATGAGATTTTGAATTATAAATTATTGAACAGTTAAAAACGGTATAATTAAAAGCATAAACTTTTGAAATACAGATACTTTAATTCAAATCATACTACTTCCGCGCTCATAAAAATATTTCAAAACATATCTATAAACACGTATTGATTTCAAAATCAACAGCGCTGACGTCGAGGTATGTTTACTTAATTAATATACTAAAATTAATTATCCCAACAAATCAAGATAATGAAGTCGCAGTCGGTAGCCAGACATTCATAAGTCTGAGCTCACGTCAAGCTTCACGGAACTTGGTGGTCGTGTCACCTTCGTGATCGTCTGTTAGGTAGGCAGAACGCGGAAAACGTTGCTTGACAAACTAGAGCGATCTTGCCACACTCTCGGTGCTAGGAAACCATAAAGCACGCGCTATCGGGAGGTGTATCATTGTTAAACAACTGAGTTATCTTTGTCGAAGATTTAATTGATTGGGCTCATGCAAATTGTTGCGTTTTTTATAGATGGATGGTTGGAATGTAAAATATTGCAATGTAAATTCAATTATGAGATATACGGATGCTTAGTCACCTTAGTCTCTTAGAGATTCCTATTATTTGATAAATTCATGCAAAATAGAAACTAGAATTTTTTTAATTCTAAATAAATAGGACGAAATAATTTGATACAAACCATTTCGCTTCTCTCAAAGATCCTCTGACAGATAGATCTCTCGTAAAGACAATAATCAACTAATCCACAGAGCCAGCTGATCACCACTCTTGCAGAAAATTGACTCCACCAATTTTCCACGCCCACCACTCCCAAAAGAAATCCCGATCAGATTCAAAACCGAGAAAGTCCCTCGGCTCTAAAATTTATTTTCTCCTCTCCAAACAGTTACAGTTTCGATAAAACCATCACAGATCCCCGTATACGGTAGTTTACGACTCCCCCAGCACTCCGGCAAAATATATAGGTATTACAAGCCGAATGGAATCCGGAGCGAGAGTGCATTGATGCTTCGCCGTAATCAACGATCCGAATCGCCGTTATTATATATTGGCTCGGACGTTTATCTTCGGAGCCGGCGCGAATTTTCTCTCGGATCGCGACGCGCGATTTCCACGAAAGTACATAATGTGCGTGCGAGTGTACCGGAGCGATAGGTGGAAATTTCGTAAGGGATTTTTTTTGAGCTGTCGAATAGCTCTTTGAAGTTTTTGGAGAACGTTTCGATAAGGGATATATCTGAGATGAGTTGGCGAGGTTTGCGAGACGGTTAGGTATGCTGGGTGAATGAATGGTTCGAGGATTTTTTTTGTTTGGTGAAACGCGATTCCTTTAGCAGGATTTTGAGGAACTACTAATTTGGGAATTGGCTGCATATATTAAGACTGTGAATGAGGTATTTAACATTCAGAGTTTCACGTAAGGCGCGGGAGATAGAGGAGAGGTTTGTTGCTCTTCAAAATTACGTATAAATGAGCGTTTAAAAAAACGGAGATTTGCATATTTCCGTATCGAGCTTCTCTCGCGCAATCCTCGTAACTTTTATTTCCATGATTTTTCGTTAGCTTTGGAATTAAGTAATCGATTATTTTAAAAATAGGTTTTCGTAACTAACACGGACGTATATTGAACTTTAATTTTATTAAGTCTGCCTTAATTAGTGTTAATAAATACTTTTTAGCTAGATAGCTATCGAAAGCGGTTTAAAATAGTAATAGTTCTTGGAGGCAATTAAAAAGTCACCTTAACCATAAAAATATATCAGTTCCTTAATTAATTTTTCTTTTAGCAAACCTTCAATATTGTCCACTAATGTCAAAGATAGATTTAATTAAAAGATTCCGCTTCTTACTCGAGCAATGCGATGGTATCACATAACTTCATTATTACTTTAATGTAATTACAATTAAAAAGGCACCTATCCGTGAATTGGCTTAGTCTTTTCTAATTAGCAATAAAGTGTTTAACAAACTCAGCCATAAATTCTCCTATCAGTTTATTATCAATTTACATTATCCTTATTATTTATTTTAATATTCAATTATTAAAAAAAAAACTTAAATCTAATATATAATTATTTAAATTTTCAGAATGCCAGAGGATAACGCCAAGGAGTCCACGTGCAAGCCGCAATGCCGCTGGTTTGGAATTCGAGTGTCCCGAAGAGTTCGGTTACTATCCTCACCCACGTGATTGCACGCAATACTATGTCTGCGTGTTCGGTGGTGCCCTACTCGAGTCCTGCACGGGTGGTCTCATGTACAGGTGTGTAAAAAAAAAAAATAATAATTTATCTAAAATAGAACCGTATTTGAGAATTTGAGATACCAGAGAAAAGGGCAATTGCTAAAATTAAATGGCTTTTTCTCGGCGATTTTCAATTGCACTTCTTGTTCTCTAAAACGAAATGGTAATATTATTTGATCAATTTCCTACTCCGACCCATGTTTTCTCGAAAATCGCCAGTTTTCAACATTAGTTTCTTGGGAACAGCGGGTACTTTCAAAGAAATATAATTTATTTCCACCCCAAGCCGGCAGAAACAAGCCTTCGAATTTTTAACGCACCGACAATTAATTGACATTAAAACTTTCGATTTAATCTCCGCTAGAAAAATAAAGAACATCAAGCGCTCCTTGTGCCAAATTGATTTCGCAATTCGAAACCGCTCGCTCGGCTTTTTCGAAAATTTACAAGAATCCAGCCGGAACGTGGCGAACGTAAGTGCCTACCTGATATCCCGATCTCCGGGCACACTCACACATACACACACAAGCTTCGTTAATGTTTATATGAATGGGAATAACAGGACTGGCTCGCTGAGAACAGAAAATTTATCCCGCATCGAGGTGAATTATTTCTCTCCCTCGGTCCCGCGCGCGTGACAAACTTTTAGAAATCGCCAAGCGACACAATTGACGTAATTTTGAAAGTGAATTATAAATTGCGAGCGCAGCGGCGCGCTTATGCAAGTGCCCTGCCGCGAGTGTGTGTGTGTGTGTCTGCGCGACTGCTTGTGATCCTAATTGGGCGGGAACGCGCTCTCGGATCTCTCTCGGAAGAAAAAGGCCGGCCGATTTTTTTCGGGCTCGTTATTTGCTCTTTCTTTCGCTTACTTTCGGTGTACGTGAGAGTTTAAAAAGGTGGGGTTTTTTTATTTGGGAAATCGAGAGTGATACTTGCGTTTCGCGCGCTTTAATGTAAGATTGGGTTTAATAAGTGGTGCCGATTTACGGGATTGATTTTTGTAGAGAGCAGGTGTCGCTTTTGTTGTGTTTGTTATGGGCATTATCTCGTGTGAATAAATGATTAAGAGTAATTGTAAGATACGTTGGGTGCGTAAGCAAGGCGGGGTATGTATGTGTATCAATTTGAATACAAGGAATGACATTACGGGTGAAAGTAACGGTAAAAAGTTATTGAAAAATCACTTTTGCATATTCATGCCTTAACGATTTATCTCATTTTGCAATTCCGTCGCGTTATAATGTGAAATCGACGGGGTATATGTACCCGTTAAGTCATTGTTTGCAAATTTTTACAATACAAAGAGAACGCCGGTTTTAGTTTTTTATTAATTTAGGCGTAAGCTTGATTATATCTTCTTAAAAAAAGAGTTTATATAAAATCATTCTTCTATTATTAAACTGTATTTGAACTGTTTTTATTAAATAATTATTGATTACATATTAATTTAAAAAAAATTTTGTACGGAAACTAAAATATCGGAATACATAATGGGTACCTGATTTACAGTAAAATAAACGTAGAGTCAAAACTTATCTCATATAAGTGTGTATGTAACCGGCAATTTAAAAAAGGAATTTTAAGTACCAAAAATGGCACGATTTTAAACAGATTTATGTAATTCACGTAATCAGCCACATTAAGATCATCTTTTTTTTTTATTGAACTCCCATACTACAACTTTCACATGCTCCAAATTTGGTTCGCAAGAACTGAACTTCATACTCTCTCCATAACCAAACCCAAATATCTTCAACCAATTTACTTTATATCTATTAATTTAATAATCTCCCTTATTACAAACATTCTTCAAATAAGCGAGCTATTTTGTCAATTTTTTCCATCCTTAACTGATAGAACTAGGAGTGTGTAAATGGTCGAAAAATAAAGTCAAGTTAAGTCAGGTGTTCTTTAACGTGTTCAATTCATTACTCACTTTTTGAGTATTTGAAAAATTTAAGATACTCGAAACAATTAGGCTAATTTATGTTATTGGAATTTTACATAACTAAATAATTTAAAGTTATACAATTTTTCAAGCTGTTTTATTGCTTTGGGTACCTTGCATTTTCGAGCCACTTCATTCAACTAATCTTTCTTATCCTGATATTGCGTATAAAAATTGAATGAAACACTATTACTGGTACATAATAAAGCACTAAATAAATAAAAAATTGACAGTATTCACCGTAAATTGGTGCCCGGCACTAGAAATTTACAATGAACAGAAATCTCGAAAAACGTAGTAAACGTAACTGTTTCTGCAAACGAAATAACATTTTTAAGAAAATCAGTGTAAAAGCCGATATCAGAGTCCTTTACACCGATTTGAGATAAGATCAGATAAGACGAAAATTGTTGTGGCGCATTAAGATTAAATTTTCAAATTTACTCAGTTACGTACTCTTTAAAGATTATCATCTATAGTAACAGAGAATTTACTGATGATTGCAGGCTATCTCAATTATAGACTGAATATTTTCACTAATTTTAGAGCAAGTTGCATTTAAAATAAAATAACACAACGAAAAAACCTCTAGCCAATTTCTCTATTTTAACACTTAGAAAATTTACATACACTTTTTTATTGCAAAATTTCTATAAAATTATCCACAAATCACATTAAATATCCCCCTTAAAACAATAAAAAAAACCCCAGCCAAACCATTCACGACTGATTTTATCACAACAAGAATATCATAACGAATGAAGCCCGCTCGTCTAGCTAAAGTGAAATTAGAAGCTCGTTCGCTCGCGCGGAAGTGCAAATAAACCCGCGCTCAGGAATCGAAAGTGCGCCGGATGGATTATATACGTGCGTATACATACAGAATCGCGCGGGGGCAGCCCAGCCAGAGCTAGACTTTTAGAATAGCTCGTCGGGTTCCCAAGAGTCGCGTTATGAGATTCGTGGGACCGATTCTGTGCGTAAAGCGCGAGTTCGTCGCCTTAAGTATTTTAGAAGCTGGGAGGCCTGTCGTGAATGAAGGATGGCTCGAGCCGAACAATGAGCGCGCTTTTTCAATTACCTCGCTTTTTATTGGATCGGCTGCGACGCGTTGCTTTTGTAAGGAAATTAATTTAATTAATTTTTCGCTATTTCTAGTAATTAAGAGTTCTTATTTATAAAAAATTATTTATGTATTGATTTTGCGTTAATTTACGAGATTGTTTATTAGATATCTTTGTTAAGAATAATTAATTTAACGTAAAAATCGTGAATGCAAATAAAGCTTTCAATTAAATTAAAATTCAAAAACCACAATGGGCTAAAAAACTTTCCGCACGATTTCCATGCAAGAAAGTGTCGTTACCAAACGCTTTTCACGCAAAACCGTCTAACCGCGATTAATCAATAGCGAACCCCCTTAAAAATACCTCGCAACGCAAACAGCAGCTCAAAAATCCTTATCTCCATCGGCAACCCACGAGTTCCACAATTAAACGTAAGCACAGTAGTCCCGAGCAGGCTTATACGCATAACGCCGATAACAATCCATTTCTCCGATTCCAAAAGGCCACAATGAAAAACGGCATATCTCCGCTTCTCGATCTCTAAAAATCGCCGAAGAATTAGCGACCACGCCTCGCTTGGTCACCCGCGATTCTGGATAAGTCGGAGCGAGCTGGTATACGGCTGGGGGAGGGGAGAGGTACACGGATACACACAGCTTTGGAGAAAACGCGCGCGATCCAATTAAGGATAAGTGCAGCGCGCGCGCTTCCAAATACGCGAGAGCGCACGCAGCAGCTGATTTATTTCGCGCGCGAGCGAGGCAACGCTCGATTTGCCTCCGTGCGTGTATTGATATACGTGTATGTGAGGCTGACTTCCGCGCGAGGTTGATGAGATGCCGAATGCGCGTTTGATGAAGGATGGAGCGCGGAAGCTGAGGAAGTGAGGTTTTTTCATATTTTTTTTTAGGAGAGCTGATGGTTGCAGCTTTTTGTGGCAAGAGGGGGGAGCGGTATTTGAGATTTTGGAAAATAATATTTGGATTTTTGACAATTATTTTTGTTTTGTCGAAAACATGAATTTTGTAAAAATATACAGTTGTTTTTTTAGTTTGAATAAATGTTCCATAATATTCAACATAATGATATATAAACGTTACGTTTGTACATAAAATAAATGTAAAGTTAAAAACTCGCAACACGCAACTAAAATTAAATAAATAAGCGTTCTTATTTTTTATTAAATTATTACACCGCCTCAATCGTGTCAGATTACGTGAAACACCTGCCGCCGATACATCATTACATAAAGCACTTCACCCTTTTTTTTCCGCCGATTTTTCCTCCACGCCAAAACAAAAATCCCCCGCTCTGTATCAACCCAAGATTTATTACCAATGAGCTTCCAATCTTGACTTTCACTTTAATATTTAAGCAAGCCGCTCAGCGCGCTTTTTAAATCCCAATCCCAGCCTATTTCACGAAAATCTCGCGCGGAATCTCCCGAAAATTTCACCGGCCTCTCAACGTATAGTGGAATCCTTACCGATTTTTGCCAACCGGCGCAGCCAAGTAATTACGCGTTACAGCACGCGCGTTCGCTTCGTAATCCTCAGCGCGAATTGCGGTAGTCGCTGGGCTCTTCGAGCGTAATATTTCTTATAGCCTAAGCTGAACTTTTTTTCCGAGCATGTCGATTAGCGGAGCGGCACATGCACACACACACATTAAAGTTTTGCGCGCTCTTGCGAATTGAACTTCGCGGCGATCGGTTTAAGCATGCGCACGCGCGGCCTTTCGCGATTAGTCGGCTTGCGCAAAAGCTGTCTGTGCATCCTCTTTAGTTGCGAGAGGCCTAGAATGCCGCTGGCTTTATCTAATTGCTATCTAGGCTTTTTAACGCTTGTTCAAAGTCTTGTTGTTATTTTTATTAATAATGGACTGGGGCTCTCTGGAGTTTTTTGTCTACAGGCTTTAGTGCGAAGTTTATACAGAAAGGAGGTAGTTTTAATGACTTTGCGAGCGCGTATTTTGAATGAGACCTGGATTTCTAGGCGAACAAGCGCAGAGGAGTTGTTAATTTCTTGCGAATGCGAGGTATTTTTGTAAAAAATATTGCGAGCATGAAATGATGAAAAACGAAGATTTTGTAACAATGAGCGAGTGGGAAATTGATCAATATTAAAAGTACAAAAAAGAATGTGAATTTCCGTACATATGCTTAATTAAACCTAACGAAATTGCAATTTATTTTATCAATTCAAATTAATCTTTACTAAATTAGTTATAATATTAATTGGTTATAAAATTAACCAACTCTCACTCTCAAATACCCAAATTTCTACAATCCAGTATATAACAGCCTCAAGCCTTTCATCAATCCCAATCAATCCCCAATCCCTTCAATCCACCTTGCCTACTCTTGAAAATTTCAAGCCACTAATGAATCTTCACTTCCTTCCGCAGTCACGAGCTCCAGACCTGCGACTGGCCTCGCAACGTCGGCTGCCCCGAGAACAGCGCCCCCTCCAAGGACATCGACGAGGATCCTCTGCTCGAGCGGTGAGTTTTCTCCCCCACATATATTTTTTCTTCACTTTTCATCTCGCATACCTTTCCCAAAGAAGCCAGCCGAGCGCGCGCTCGCGCTGCCTTTGGAAAGTCAATCAAGCGCTTCTAAAAGTTTATGGGCGAATTAAATTCGCGCCTGGCTCGATTAATCTCGAGGCAGGCGGCTCGCGAAAGGCAAATCCACGCTTATAAAATAGGCCTTAACGACTTGATCCGCGCGCGGCCGAACCTGTGGGTGCGAACGGCATTTTCATCGTCTGCAAAGGAAGATAAGAAATATTCAGCCGAGCGCGCGCTGACTTGCAGAACGAGGAACAACGATAAATGAGCATTGTGCGAGCGAATATGCATTGTGCGATGCTCGCCGCTTATTGCTATTGTCGGGCCCGAGCTCCACGCAAACGGCTTTTGTTTATTTATCGTCTGGCTAATCTAAATATATTTTCGTTGCGCGCTGGGGTTTTGATTAAAAATCGACTGTAATGCGGAGTAATTTATGCGGAGCTAGGCTGGGTAATGCACGGGAGGTAAACTAAATTAATGATTTATCGGCTCATTTGGCTGAAGTGCTAGACGTCCGGTGGATTTATAGCTGAGAGGCTCGGGATAACGTATGCAGATTTGTCGATCGGCTGCACACTTCGCTGGGTTTTACGGTTTGTACTTTTATAGGGATAGCCGGCTGATTTTTGCCATGCGCTGTTGCTGCTCGGAACAACAGCTTTCGTTTTGTAAATCGCAAGAAAGCAAAAGGAAATAATTGAGTAAGCGGATTTAGAACAATTTTAATAAATAAAAGATCAGCCATCGTGTTTTGAAAAAATCTTATAAATTACAGTAATTTTTTACAATAAATTTCATAATAATACTTCCTACAAGATCTTATTTGTTTTTTATTATTACTCTTAAAGTCATTTTAATAATCAACAACCAATCAAAAACAATTAATCACCCTAAACTTACATAATTACCTCCAACCTCATACCAATCCCCCATCCCCTCCTAAAAACCCAATCACCCACAATAATTATCCCGTAATCCATTGCACAAAGCAGATAACATTTACAAGCCCAATCAATTACCAGCGCGACAACAAACAAACCTTTTATCTACGCACATCTCGACACAATCTCGACATTATGCTAAAGAGCTTCCTCGTGAACTTTCCCGCGGTATTTTGGCGCGCGGACAACACGCCAGGCGCTTGTGTGTATACAGCTCGTCGAAAAAAAAGCTCATTAATCATTCGGCGCTACCAGGATGACGGTGCGCGCGTGCGAGCCTTTCGCGCGCGAGACACAATCTCGGAGTTGCGTAAAGGCAATTAATTGCGCGGGTTTGCAAAAAGATTGGGGTTTTAATGTTTTGCGGTTGGTTTTTTGGTGTGCGTCATTTTTTTATGAGTAAGCTGCGTATAGATATTATTGGAGTTGTCGAGATTTAAGGTCGTTGGATTTGAGGAAAGTTGGAATAATGGTTTGGGTAGATGGACGACCAGTCGATTTCTTTGTGATTTTTTTAATAGGATGTTATTTACTAAATATATGCATATTGATGGGTTTTTTGTGGTCGGAGAAACATGGGCTACGACAATTTTTGGGATAGTTTTTTCTTTGTTTGCGACTTCATATACAAGGTTACGTATAAAGTCATCAATTCTTTTTTTAATGGATTCCTTTCTTGATAGAAAATAACTTTCATGAAAGTCATATAATGCATAAGAAATTGAAATGATAAATCGATTCTTAAGTACATAATTCCTTTTATAAAACCGAGAGTTAAATTAGCACTTTGTAGAACTTGATTGATCATTTTTTCTCGCCTCGTTTTACAAAGATTTAGCATAAGGCAGTATTTATTAAAGATCCGACTTGAATCTATCCCGAGTAAGGCAATTTATATCCTTCACGAGACTCCTCTATTAAAAGCAATTATAAACTTGCACTTTTTGCGAGATCCTTTGATAAATTTCACCATCAAATTAGACCGGTATTAAAACCTTGACTAGCCGCGCGAAAATTGTCTTCAATGTATCTACCCCGTTCTCCGTCAATTTTTAAAATAAAGCACTTCATTAAAATACAATTCCAATAATTAGTTATACAAAAACTCTCGCTCACTCTTATGATAAACGCGCTCCCAACTAAAAATTGATTAACCGCACGGCTAATAACAGCCTATCCACGCCCAACCCAGCCCATAAAAAAGACCCCCTCGCTAATCACCAACCTTATTAAATCTCCACCTCTCCTCAAAATCGCCACCTCGCTCTCTACCCACCTCAAAAAAAATCTATCACCTTCAAGTGCAAACAAACTCGATAAGCCAGCGCCGATAAGCCAGCGCCGGCAATCTGCGAATAATATCGCGCCTCGCGCGCATTGCGCGTTGTGCAAGTGCATAGCGCGTTAAGCAAGCTCCCGCGGCAGGTGCTCATTAGCCCGCGCATTGTGGAGGTAATCGGCGCCTGGGTTAGAGAGGGACGGATTTTTTTTTCGAGCGAGTGTATAGCACGCGCGGTGGATTGTGTGTAGAGCAGCGCGGGTATATATGGTCAGTGGGTCAAGTTTTTCGGGGGGGGAATCGGAAGAGAGTCTCGATTGAGAGGTTTTTGAAAGTCACGGGCTTGAGCTGAGGCACTTGCTGTAAGAGGCTCGGTAGGCTGCTGGTTTTGTTTTTATTTCAAGAGCGGATGGTTTTAGGATGCGGCGGAGGTGGGATGATGGATTTTGGGAGGATGACTCGGCGGGATTTGGGATTGATAAGGGAGAGAGTTTTTGGAGATGAGAGTTGGGAAATTAGAGGCTGAATTAGGCGCTGAGTGGATGCTCGTGAACAATGCACTGTCGTATAATTGAGTTGTCATTACCCTAAAAATCCATTTGCCTAATTTGAATTCGAATTAAAGATAAACAAGTCCCAGATTCACGCTGCCTAAACCTAAATCATCAAATTACACGAAAAAGAACGACTACCTCCCAAGTCCGCGAAGTAGACATTCATTTTTTCTAAAACGTACCGAATCAGAAAGACAATCTCCATTCCCAGGCAAAACTGCCTCGCGGACAATTAGAGCCCATCGGTTAAGCTACACTTTGCGCCGTTTAACGCGTCACGCTCCAGCGTGACAACCCAAAGCCGCACGATAATCACATCTCTCCTTGACGCGTGTCTTAGAACGCAAACCACGAAATGCCAAGCAGGGTCGGTCGCTCACCCTCGCCTCACCTTTTTTTCTCCTCCTCCACCTCGAAAATAAATCTCTTCGCGCTGGCTCTTTCGCAACGTCGCCTCACGATGTAGATAAACCCGCTCTTTAGGATACGGCCACTCCGAAAGACAGCGGACGGGGAAATAAAGAGCTTCCAGACAATAGATTCTTTGTTGAATTAACGGCATTCAAACGGGCGTTAGCTTGGCTTTACTCTCAAAAGTAGGCATCTCATCCTCGCGCGCAATCCTCATTACGCATTTATTAAACAATGGAAAAGGCCATCCTCTCCAAACGTCCGCGAAAATTAAAACGTCCACGCACAATAGCCCGGCGCGCTTCATATCTCGAATTAAATTTCCCCCCTTTGAAAAATCAGCAGCGATAAGCCGGCTTTCGAAACTCAAGTTGCGTCTTCGCTCACCGGAAACATCGAAAGAGATATACTTTCGCGGCGCGAGTATTGCAGGAGAGCAGCGCGAACGCGCGGAGAGAGAAGAATAAAAAGAAAAAGAACAATCGCGCAGCAAAACCGCAAGGTCTCATCATCGCGCGCGCGCGCCGAGACTTGAGCAACGCTCGAGCCGAATTCGGAAAACGTTTTTCATCCTCCCGCGACTCCTGAACCGTTAAATTTGCTGCCGGGTCTATACGTATAAGTACGTAGGAGAGTGAAATTTTCGCGGGGCTTGCGCCATGCTGGTGTCGTGCTCGCTCGGCTGTAAGGATGTTTTTGCAATGTAGATTAAATCGTGGAGGGGCTTTCTTGATTTGTGCGAGAGGTGCGAATTGTGTTTGGGTATGGATGGGAGAGAGGTAATTTATTGGGATTGCTGGTTTTGACAGGTGGGTTTTTTTGATTGGGGAGTTTTAAGAAGTAATATTATTTTATTGCGTATTTTACTGTATTTAGCTGGAATTTATCGTCGTCGTGTAGATAGTGCTGCTGATCGTTTCGTAATTATTGCCTTCAATTTTAATCTTTAGTACGTAAATATTCGAGTGCTGTTTGTTAAAAAGTAAAAGTTTACTATTTCAAGTAGCATTTCAGCGTCCTTGCGAAAAATTTTTTTACGAAAGCACGCAGCGGAGCACAGCAAACACAGCTAATCGCTTATTGAAAAAACATCGACTCGTTCGGGAGTAAAAATGACAAGCGCACTAGTTTAACAATTCCAAAGGGAGAATGACTTTCTAGTTCATACTTGGAGGCGAATTTTCGATAATTTTCAAAGAATGCGTCGCGCTCGCGGTAGCTAGTCTTTTTTTGTCAGATTTCGCAATGCATATAATAACGGACAATTTGTTAATGAGCGCTGCAAATGTATTTATGGAAGCGGCAGACATTGTCCGAATTATCCACTTGTAAAAAGTGTCTTTTAAACTAGTCGTTATGACACTTTATGGGCCAAGGCAAAAAGTTATTTGAGCGTTCTCGCCTCGGCTGCTGGACTGCTCGCTAATCGATATGTAAAACGTGAGACTGGGTCCTATTACCCGCGAAATAAACAATTACGATTCACTTCTAGTAACTAAAATCAGTTATAGCTAGTTTGATTTTAATTTTCTTCGAAAACAATTAGTTTTATGGAGTATAACATATAGATTGCTTTTTAAGGTATAAAGTTTGCGTCTATTTATTTTTCGCATAATAACGTAACTTTATAAATTATTTTATAAAGTTACGAAATTCAGAGTTCACGTGAATCTTATGTAATTTACACGATTAGAACAAGTTAGAGATGACTAAAAAAAATGAGCAGCCATGAAAACCAGACATATTCTTTACATTCCTTCATCTCGAATCCTTTCCCTTTTCTGGTGCTAATTATCGTCGCGCATTATTCACTCGGCTTTTTTTCTCCTCTCGACGCGCGTGCGGTCATTTCTTAAATGAAGAAATTTCTTCCGGCCTTTTTTCGCTTTAAGGTCATTTTTAATAATTTCTCGGCCATGTGACTGTACGGAAAATGTCGAAACACTCGGACATTGGAGAGCGAATTACATAAAAGTATGTAATTTACGAAAGCTTTCTTATGACTGGATTATTTACCGAGGTATTACGTTTATGAATATTTAAATAAATTGAATTAAAAAAACTTTGTACGGCTTAAGCGATCTACAGGTATGCAGATTCGATATTTTCCCATTCTTTATGAAGCTTAATAAAAGTCCGGGTGTATTAATAACGACCGAAAAATCTTCCGAAATGCATTTTTATCAAATTAATAGTTGCATAAATAATAGAATCTTGCGTATACTCATCCCGATGGCTTTTAAACGAGCCAGCCGTTTTTCCAAATAAACGGCATGCCGCAATTAGATATAATTATTTATCTTACATAATTTATGCACGCCGGCGTATTCAATACCCATAGTCGCCTAAAATATGCGGACAGCTCAATCATCTCTCACGAAACTATTCATTTCCTCAAACCAGCCGCACTTTACCCTAGCCCCGAGCTTTTCGCAATTTTGCAGTAAATAATAACGATCTTTAAAGATCGTAAACAATTGCGATGAAAACGGGCAAAAATAGCCCGCGCGCCCGCAGCAAGAATCGTCGACTTTTTCGGGCCGCCTGCCGCATAATGAAACCCCCCGGTAATTTGCGTTTTACCGCGAATCTTAATGTTAATAAATAATTCGCTTGAAACTGGTTCCATATAGACTCGCGGGCCGCGCGAAGTTTACGTAAAAGCAGGCACGCATGTACATACACGCGCCTATCGCGTTCGTTCACTTAGCCGCAGAGCCATAAGATACTTTGTAAAAGTATAGCTGCCGCGGCGAGGTGCTCCTTTTTTTTCCTCTTTTTCGAGATTTGTCGGTTCACGCGCGAGCGAGGCGCTTTCTCTTTGGGGATACGAGTAGCCGGTGCCTTTTCCGTAGGGTGCGAGTATACGTGGATTTTCTGGAAATTATGATGAAGAGTTGCGGGGAAGTGAGCTTGGAGGTGGGATTGGTGTGTGAATTTTCATTGCGGGTAGGCTGCTATTGTTGGCATTGATTCTGAGGAAAGTTTAGAGGAACTAGGAGCTGCGGTTGGATGTGGGAGATTCATTGGCGTTGCATTGGTTTGGGTCGAGGTTGGGAATAATGAGATGGAGGAAGTGTTTGTTGAAGGACTTATGTTCATAAGTCAATTTGAATATATTTTTATGCAATTCTTATTGCTATGAAAATTTGTTTCCTTTATTAAGATCAGATTTATTCGTATTTCCTTCTCGTATTTTGAAAGAATTTTTTTTCATTTTATTTAAATTGGTTATTAGATACTTTAGAAGTTAGTAGGTATATTTGTCCTTAAAATCTGTGTATAAGTTATTACTTTTAATAATCTTAAGCAGAATTATGACGTTTCAGTTTACGAAATTATGAAACCTTCGACATGGATTCAATAAAAAACTAAATAAATTAGCCAGTACAAAATCTAGTTTGAAGAACCGAATTTTCTTATCTCCTTGTGGCAAGTTTATGTATGCTAAGCCGGTATTTTCCTGCTACGTGACAAATATGGGCCAAAACATTTTAAGTAGCATTTTAAGCGCGTAACGAAGCATACTTACCAACTAGTGTGAGTTGTAAATAGATTTACTAATAAGCTTTCTATTTTATTTATGTGAACAAAATTTTATAATTGAAGAAAATTTTTTAAGTTAAATTCATTTTAAATTTAAATACGTTCAATGTTTCATCATATTTTAATATGAAAAATATTTCAGTTTAATTATTATACAATTTCAGTTCAATTATTGCATTTTAAAAATGTTAAAATCCATTATAGTAAGCTTACTAAATTAAACAAAGTTTGAGTAAGGCATTAGATTACTTTTAAATTTTTAGAAAATTTTTTAAAATTAATGTAAGAGATTATCACAAAAAATATTGTTGAAAATATGATCATCAAAAGCCGGAAAGTGAGCATATTTCAAAAAATAAATTGACTTTTTTAATTTATCCTTTTAAAAAGTAGCAATTAGAAAGTAGAATAAATCACAACACTAATACAATACTAATGAAGCTTCATAGTTTCAAATTAGTTTGATTAAACGGTTCCTCTTCACCGTCAGTCCTGCCTCTATTATAAAATATTACTATAGTCCAAGTTTCTATGAATATTTTATAATATTAATAATCATTCGATCTTTCTTGAGCGGTTAAAATCACTTCAAATCGAATCATTTAGTAAATTTCTAAAGATCTTAGAATTTTTAGTTTATTTATCGTTTATATATTATTAATATAGAAATAAAATAATTATTGTATAAAGTTTTATACAATTTATGCACTTACACTAAAACAAATAATCACCGAATCAAATATTAAACGCTCAACAGGTTTCCTCACTTTCCTTTCCAATATTTCATCTTCACCATTCAAATTACCCACCAAATCCAAACCCAAGCTCCAACTCCTGCAATCAGCTCTCGCGACGTGCCTCTAAAATACAGCCCGCCGAAAACTCGTTTCAGCAATCCGCGCTTACCATCCCCCGCAGAAAAATAATTAATCAGCCCATAAACATAAACTTCCAGCACGCCACCTAAGCACCAGCATAAACGCTGCGGTCAGCCTTATCTAAACACCAAAAATTCTGTTTTCAATTTTCCGCAGAGCCGAGAAGGCCGAGTCCATCCAGCAGCAGCAACAGCAGCAGCCGCAGCACCAGTCCCAGCGCGCCTCCCACCATCAGCAACAGCAGCAACACCAGCACCAACAGCGCCCGATCCAGCGCCAGCCTGTTGCTACCGTTTCAGCTCCATCAGTTTCGTCTGCTTCTATCCAGGAACAGCGTCAGCAACAGCAACAGCTTCGCCATAGGCAGCAACACCGCTACCAGGACGATGAGTACGAGCCAGCTTCGGAAATAGAGAGCGACCGCCAGCAGAGAGTATACAGAGGACAGCCGTCCACTGTCGGCCAGGTCGCCAGGGACAGAGACGGTCTTAGAAGGAACATCATCACGGTGGGTTTTTTAAGGATGTCGTTTGTACGTGTGGTTTTAGTTGATGGGTAAAATGTAGCTGTACGGGACGCTATTAGCTTTTCTAATGGCACATTTGAAGAGCTTTGGAGCACTTTTTGTTGAGGAGAGTGCTTATAAAAAACGTTGATTTCGGATGGTTCGCTCGCTCGTTACTAAAAGTAGCAGTTGAAATGCCTTTTAAAATTAATTTAATTGGCCGCGGAATCCATTAATTTACGATCTCGTCCAAGCTTCCATTTCGGTAGTACGAAAAAGGTAAAGTAGCTTCTGAGTAGCATTAGTCCCAGAAAACGACTAAAAACGGCAAGATGAAGAGGTAAATTAGATCCCCACACAGCTCTTATGTAGAACGTGACAAAAGTTCAGCATCCCAACTCTCAACCTGCCTCGGAATCACGAGCACAGAAAGTGCCTTGAAAACAATTCGAACAATGGAGCCCTCACCAAGAAAGAGAGCACACATATATACCTATCATCGTGCGCTTCGTGATACGGCTTATATACACAGGTGAACGGGAGGAGGAAACGTCGATCGCGATCGCGCTCAGCTGGCGCCTTGCCGGTTTTTTTGATACGTCGCGCGCCGTTACGCTTCATTAGCCGCGCGTGTAGTTTCTTCCTTTCCTTTCTCCCGCAACGCGAGGATGCTGTATACGTCGCGCGTTGATTGAAGATCTATGGGATCGATGGGAGAGGATCGCTTTACAAATTGGTGGCTCATTAAAGGCCGGGGGGCTCGTTTGTAAGGAACAATCGGGCTCTGTTTGACTTTGGATGACTTTGATCAATACTTTTTTTTTAGAGGATGTCTCTGAGTGAGTGTGTGAGTCTATTTATTTTGTCACGAGCGCTTTGAGATTCGAGCCGATAATTTAGCCGATCTCGAGAGCGAATCGTTAATCTTCTTTGAGGACGTGATTGGCGCCGATCAGTGACAAAAGTAGGTTTAATTCACAGCGAGGCAGGTGCTTACGATCGATTCAAATGAGTTTCCATTTTTACCTCTTTTATAGCCGTGAATCTCGAAACTAATCACATTACTTTTTCCTTTAATACGTGAAAAGCCGCCGTAAAAACGCTCACTTTCATTTTCATAAATCCAAATCCCCTACTAAACACCGAGCCCAGAGGAATAAAACCCGGGGCAGGCCAAACAAAAATTACAAAGTTTAATAATTCGTTTAATGAGCCCGCCTTAACCGGCCGATAAACATCCGCGAGCCGTTTTCCCGTGGGCTTAACAACGCGGAAGTCAACGAGCGCGCGCACGCGCGCAGCTACAGAGTTACGGGCGCTCCGTGAAATTCGGTAATAAATTAAGTTCAAGGCTCTCATTATCGCGCGCTCAAAAGGGGCCGTAATTAATATTTCGCGCGGTTTCGTATACGCGCGCGTAAATTTAAATCTTCCCGGGCTTTTTCATACCCGAGTGCATCTCAAGTGCTAATATAGTGGCTTCTAGGCGAATTAATGCGATGCGGCCGGAAAAATCTGTCTTGTGAGACGCGTGACATTGCGACGTGGGGGATTTGATATTTATGGTGTGAGATAGATATGATAAATGCGATTTTCTATTTTCAGGAGAGAGAGAAGGACAGGCTGGTGAACTCGCGCGCCCAGACGGAGACTCATTACAGGTGAGTGTGATTCGATTGATGAATTTATCGGTGTCCAGAGTGTCGAGTAATCTATCGGTTTTTCGATTTTTTTATTCAGAAAAAATGTAGCTAGCAGGCTTTGATAAGATTAGTCTTGATCGAGTTTGGAAATGTATCGGTTTTGTTATTTAATCTATTACCGAGCTTTTAAAATATAACATTTTTGATTTATTGCTGCAGGTGTTTCATCATTTTGTATAATTACAAGTAATACGGTAAAATACACCCAGTATCACGAAAAGAAAAAAAATCATCAAAGTCAATATTATCCAATAAATTTCGCGATTTTCAACTCACAATTCCAATCCGCAAAATTCCAAAGACCCGATCAGCTGTCGTCATACGTCATCCAATCTTCTGACATTTCCGTCACGTTCTGCATTCCAGAAGCGTGTCCTCCGAGTCGCCACCGAGAATCGCTCCCAAAGCCAGCCCCAGCACTGCCGCACCGATAGTTTCGAAATCCTACTACAGCGAGCCCGACCAGAGCTATCCTTACTACACCATCTACGACGACGACGTGTCCATCTACAAGGATGATGGTACGTATACGCACACACGATATATATCCTTCTTAAAGCAGCTATGCATTCTTTTTCCGCTCGCGGAATTAATACGGTTACGTGAGAATGCATATGAGCTTTGTGCTTCGAGCTCTTGATTAGATATTTTTTTGGAAATATTACTCCCAGCTTGCGTAACTCGGACTCGACTTTCTAAAGCAAAACCCAGAGCGCGCGCGCGAGTACTGGGAATGGCTTTTTGAGAAAGTCGATTTGTCTGCGCGCGAGCGAGCGGATTATTATGCATGGAGCGGGGCTCCTTTTGAAAATTTCAATGGGATCGTTTCTCGCTTGTTGTTTGTGGAAGATACGGCTTGGATTAATGTACTGGCACGTTTGAAAGTTAGCCCGCAGTTAAGTTCCGATCTGACTTGTTTGAGAGATTCATTAATGATATTTAATATCAAAAGCGTATAATTCAAATATCAGTGTCGGGATACGCACTTGGGATTGGGAGTAATAAAGATCGGGTATAATGAAGGTGCTTTGGAAATATGTTTCTTAAACAGCCGAGGAATGATGATAATTAAACTTTTGATTTATCGGATGATGAATATTGCTATGACTATGCTTCACTTAAGTATTTCAATGAATTATCTTTTGCTGAAATATTTAATGCCTTTATTATTTATTTTTAAGGCTGTACAATGACTTTTATTAAGCCTAATATAATGATATTGAATTTCTTATTGTATATTTCATATTTAGTCATTAAACTTAAGTTTTTTTTTAATTAATTTCAAATCATGAAATCGAAAATGAATAGCTTGCGAAAAAAAGTATTTTATTTTGCACTTTTAATGATTAGTTGAGTTTATATCGGCAATTAATCGGGATTATTTGCGAATAACAGTTGCAGTAGTTGATGAAAATGTACGTTTGAGCAGAACGGAAGAAAAAAACGTTAATCATCAAAAGAAAGCCCTGATCTCTAGATCTTTTGACCTAGTACCTAGTATGACTGCTGTAATTAAGCGTTAATAATGGAAGCATTGTATAACCATCAATTCGCGCCATTAGTTACGATCGATAAGAAAAAATTAGTCCTTAACCTAATCACCTATATTACTTTTGAAGTATACATTTATATAAATACAATTATTTAGGTTTTTAAAAGTCATGATGTTAAATAATGTCAAAATGAAATTGATGCTTGATTAGTACCATTTGTCATTATCCTCAAAGCGAAAGCTTATAAAGGTAAAATTATTATTTAAAATATTAAACACTTTTAACGGTAAATATATATCAAATAGATAAAAAAATGCAAGCGGGTTTTCAACTATGCAATAACAAATAGAACAGTATGCGTAATAATTTTTACATCGTTTAAATACCAGAGTTATATCGCTTTAATAACAAGCTTTACACCCACTAAGTGTTTTTTTGTCATTGTTTAACTTTTCTGCAATGCGCATAAAAGGAAAAACCATATGCAAAAGTAGATCACTGCCAATGTCTATTATTCTAGAACACAATAGATCACCACGTTGCTTTACGACGCTCTTTATTTCCTCTGCTATGAATATTTAACATATGCAATTAAGTCACAATAAAAATTCTTACAACTGAACTGATTTTTCTTCCACAAACCCCGGAGTTTCCATATTGGTTATGCATTACGTCTCACGTACTTAACATTAGCATACCCCGCCTCGCTTATAAACATCATCGACAAAACGGAAATTTACAACAATCAACCCGATTGTTCTATTTTATGCGAAAAAGATAAAAAAAAAATACATTAACCACTGAAAAAATTCGCATCACCTCGAAGAAAGCGCATTTGCATTTTTCCCCCTTCAACCTTCTCCAATTAAGAAAGTGACTGGAAACAAAGCAATCGATCCATCGGATCATCCATAATAAAAGACCGCCTTCTCTTCGCGCGCCGAAGCGTGGCTAAAAATTTCCCAGAGTCATTTAGGCTCGAACCTTGTTTACATGACTTAACACGGCCACCGCTTCCTCCTCCACGCTTACACAGTCCATCAACGAGGCCGATATTTTCTTCCGCAGATTACAATCAGTACAACGTGAACCAGTCGACGCCCATTCAGCCGCCCCCACCGCCCCCGCAGCCCCAGCAGCAGCAGCCACCTCAGCCGCCGCAAAATGTGAGGGCCGAGGTGTCGCCCAGCTCGAAGCCGTACGTCCAGAAGCCCAAGAAGGTCGCCGTCCACGAGGCCGACAAGTACAACCTGAATCAGGATGTCACCATTCAGGATTACGATATTTACGATAATCAGGTGAGTTGGGAGGTTGGTTTGGTAATTGATGGTTTGGGTTTGATGTCCGTTTTCTTGAGGACGGTGAACTTAATTTTTTTGATATGGAGTAAAATTATTTTAATCGCAATATGAGTATTCAGGTTTGTTTATTGGGTTCTATAAATACATTATATTGCATTTATAATTTTATTGTAGTAGTTCTTTAAAGTAAAAATAAGTATGAAAAAATTATATGACCACGGAACTAAATTTACGGTTTACAATGCACAATAAAGTTAAGCTTTTAAGATAAACGCCTATTTTGAAACTGAAAAACGAAATAAAATGAATATGGTCCATCACCATTACATTTTCATTACATTAATTTTATTATCATATTTAAAATCTTTAGATTGTAATCTAAATTGTGGTTTAAAAAGGGATTTTAAAAAATTGCTTTTACGACAAGGACTTAATTTTCCCATTTAGCGGATTGCTAGCGATGATAATGACGATGTTTATATCTTTTACCAAAGCGACTTGTCTTTTATGCCTTTCAGCACATCAGCAAAAACAAATTCCGCATCACCGAGGGACAGTCTCTCAGGTAATTCATTATTCATTTGTTGCAAATACTCTTTTCTCATCTCTTGGCCGAGATTTCTTCCAATTTTTCATACGATCGATTGGAAATTCGCGGCTCAAGAAAGTTAGCGATTTATGGTTTTGCGTTTGAATTTATTGACTAGTAGCATCATTAGACGCATCTTATTAATTTTCTAACGGGATACGATAGAAACGAAGGATGCGTCTATAAAGTTTAGTTGTCTGTAACTTAACAAGAACAATTTAAACACTAAGTAGATTACCTATATTTCAAAAAGCAAAATCATAATTGTAAATTAATAAGATTTTCAAAAGTTCCTGAAATGATATCGTAAAATCCACTCAATTACTAAAGAATCTACGAAAAAACTTTTTTAATTGTCCCACAATAAAAATGATCATTAGTACATTCTTACATAATTGAATATCACTGCAATTAACAATATTTTTGATTGAAATTGTCAAGCAAACATGATTTATCGATGTCATTTGCTGAAACAGAAGAAAGATAAAGCGTTAATGCAATCTTTCCTCGCCATTCTGCCTTAGATTTCTTTCGTAAGCGCAGACGATATCACAGAGAGCGCGCAAGACTGCGGTTCTCCGTTTTTGAACCGCACAGCGCGAAATTAAGACGGTCGTGATTACGTTCCTCTATAGCTAATTAATCTTTTTTCTCTCGTGGAAAAAGGCTGCGCCTCTTACATAAAACGGCTGCATCGTTGCTCCAGTTGTATTGTCTCCTTTCTCCGCGGCGTAATAAAGTTGTGCGCCCGAGAATTTTTCAAAGAGCCCGCGACGTTAAATTTTCATGCCTTTGTTGCGTAAAATCGGGATTTTTTTGTAATCAAAACGCGTTGATTATGACTTTTCGAATCAACTTTTAATCAATCACCGTTCATTTCGCGATCGTAAACTTTGATTGCTGTTATTTTGTACCGCGCTCGGTAGCTATTTGAAGAGTTTAAATTGATCGGCCAAATTAAATGTATTATATACAGTTAATAATCGTCTTTAAAAGTGTTAAAATTACAAAACGTCAATCTCCTTAATAAGCGTCAATCCGTACAAACCAATCTCCCCCAGCTTAATCGTAGAAAAACGTCAAGAATGTTTTCTTTTCCCAAGCTCTCGTGTCAAAATCGAATTCCCGTAATTCACACCTCGCGGCGTTGCGCAATCGGGTTTAAAAATAAATTAGCGTTACAAAATTAAGAGCGCAGGGAGTGTAGCGTTTCATTAGCCATAGTCGAATTTCACGGCGATTTAACCAGCGCCGATTGCATTATTCTCGTTGCAGGCCAAACATACTTAGCCATCCAGTCGTCCATGTGACAACGCCAAATGCCATAATTGACACTTTCATCCCGCTGACCACAACCACCCAGAGCCCACCGCCGACGACCGCTCGGTCTTATTCCGCTAGCGCGCCACCGAGGTAAGTCGATAGTGATCGTGTGTGTGAGTATCTTTGATGCTTTCATGTATCTAGTGTGAGCACTGATGGTTTTTTTCGAGGAGATTTGATGATGTATGTGAGTTGTATTGCATTTTGAGATTTTGTAAGTTACTTTGAGTTTGACACAAATTTTAAATGGATATAAAAAAATTTTTAAGTGTAACAAAAATTTAATTCGTTGAGTTTTATCTGAGTAAAATATTGTTTTGAAAAAGTTTTCATCAAAATTTGGAAAAGTTTGCCGTATAGAAAAAAAAAATACATACTGTTTCCTCTTAAAAAGATTTTGCGCTACCGAAAGAAGAGTTAGAAATATAACTTAATGAAAGAAGAACACTGATTCCTCATTCGTGAAAAACTCTAAGCTACGAGCGATTTTACCTCGCTGAACTAGATAATTAATAAGCCATAAACTTCATACCTGGAACGCTCGACGCTACCAACCTCCGCCTACCTGCAGCACAAGCCAATCACGAAATCAAGAATGCACTCAAGAAAATAAAACAAACGCGGATCCACCTACAAAGCGCAGAAACCCGCGAATAACAAAATTCTTTGCAAACTCTCGCACATATTATACAATCCCGTTATCAGGATGCACACGCCAGCAGCTCGCCGATGAAAGTGTGAAAGCCGCTTCGCACCGAAGGTCGTGTTTACACGCTTCTCCAATGTGCAGTCTGTCTATTCCGGCAGGATGAATGCATCTTTGAAAAAAAAGATGCTGTTCGATAGCCTCGCGACGACCCAGTTTGCCGCGATGCCGTCTGCTTAATTTATCGTCGATGCGATTATGAAGCGTCGCGACCAGTCGGCGCTTTCTCCGTGGTGTATGTGCTAGCGTTTTTGTCCTATAGACGCAGGAATGAAGTAGAGTCGGTTGGATTTTATTATAATGCAAAGCGACGTTATTTATGCAGTTCAAGGTTAGCCACGCGCTGAGTTAGTAGCATTCGAGTTCCTTTTTAATTTTCAAAATCGCAAGGTAGACGTCGTTTTGCTTTTGAGAGTTTATAAGACAAGCTACAGGCGAACAGGTTGCGCACTTGTTGACAGTGAAATGTTTGCCGTGCAGAGTGTGTAGCAGTTCGTGACTGGCTTCGCTTGCATATATACAATGTTGACGTACACCGGCTGAAAGATATACGGGTAGCTGAGCGCAGAGTTACTAAATATAGATTGAGGAATTAAAGTTTTAATTTAATGAACTATATAAATTCATGACTTTATAACGGCGGCTTTATGATTTCGCGCTATTTTTAGTGCGATAGTTAAATTTTGCATTTTATTTTTTGCTACGCGAAGTCGTACGTTTATTATTTGAGATAGTATTAATATTTTTTGTGGTTTGTCGTTAAATGCTTGTTCTCCTTCTGATGCATTTTTTCTTTCCAGTAGAAGCCGACAACAAGTCAATCGTGGAACCGCACCACCGTAAGTCTATTTCTCAAATTTCCTCTCTTTCATACCCACAAATTAAAAACATTCAATTTCCTTTTTCATTTCATTACAAACAAAAGAAAAAAAGAACAACATTAGACTCCTTAAAAGAAAAGTATATACACCATTCTTGTCGCGATTACCATCCACTCTCGCATTCATACAAACAATCCCCATCATCAAACCCAATTTGCAAGAGTACAACAAAGTACCTCTTTCCCTCTTAACTCCGCTCCGCACAAAGCCAACAAACGGCACAAATCAAATGAATCAGCGCCGCGAGAGAGCCAGACACGCGCGCGCATAACGGTTCATCGCCTCACTGCAGCTCTCACCCAGAAATCGAGTCCGCAAAGCGCATCGCTCACGAAAGTGAAAATAATCCGCTCCACCTACATACACACGCATACACACTTCCACTCTCGTTGCGACATACTCTTACTCTCTTACATAAAAACGCCCCTTCAAAAAAAAAACCAAATTCCACAGGCGTCTGCGTCCGACCTTGAAGCCATCCACGGAAATCGTCTCCAAGGCCCAGGAATTCGTCGACATCTACCGCTACCCACCAGTGAGGCCAGCTCCAATCTACCCAACTCCCCAGGTCGACAAGCCCGCCGCCAAGTGCCGCAAGGACGTCTGCCTCCTGCCCGACTGCAGCTGCGGTGGCTCTGACATTCCAGGTAACGGACGGGAGAGCGAAGCTCTGTTACGCTCGCTTTTTACGCGGCTATTTATTGTTTGTTTTATATATACGCGAGCGGCGCTCTCGCTTGTGTAACGCACAGTTAGAAGTAATGCGCGGGGAATGGGTAGGAGGGGGGATTTTAGCGGCGCTCGGAGAGAAACTCTGAGTTTGCGAAAATGGACTGGGGAAAAAAACAATGTTTTACGACGGCAGTTTGTAGAGTACTTAGGGGATGACGAGATTATGAAAAAGTGCGGCTAAGAACGATGGGTCTGTTAAAGGATATAGTGTATGGTTCATTGTTTTAAAAGGTGGTTTTTTTCAGTTTAGTATTTATTATTTTTTATTTTAATAAAGTGCGTGTTAGAGGATCGTTAGGAGGCGTTATGAGACTAGTCACACGTAATTGTTTTGTTTTTCGTGCAATAATTTTATAATGGTAGCTAATTAAAAATATTCGATGTAAAGCATTAATCATTTACAAAAGTCGATAGTACACAATGAAATTCGCTTAATTATTCTCCGGAAAAATTGTTAATTGTTATGAGAAAAGGCTTTAATAGCGATGCGATCGTAAGAATAGAACATAAATAATGTTCATGTAAAACAGAAGACTGATTACATATTTATATTTCCGATTTTTTTCTTCCTGTCAGTACAAACTGGTATAGTCATCTTTGGAAAAGTATAACTGTACCTCGCTTTATAGTTCATCAGCGTGAGAAATCGTTCGGCCACACGTCCATTCTCTCTTATTCAAAATGATTTTATTACCCCATGTAGGAAGCGAGATTTTTCTGGTAAATTGTAAGTAATATACTGAAATACAATACCAGTTTATTGAGCGCACGGAATAGATTGTATCGATACATCGTAAAATCACGTGTCTAATAAAGGTATTTTTATCCCATTGATATTGAAAAGGAATAAGTGAACGAGTGTTCTTAGAATAAGTCTGACGGAAAAAAATTCAATCTACAATATGAATGATATAAACACGGATTTTTTATTATATTGAATTTAAATTAATAGAGGAAATTTAGTTTTCGTATCGTTTAAATGTCCCGCAAAATTCAAAACGTCGAATTGTAAATTAAAACTATTGAGCAACAGAGTAAATACAATCGTTCAGTTTCAATTTAGTTTAGACTATCTTTAAACAATCTACCAACAGACTGACAGTGATAATCCTGAATTAATCCAACCAAAAGCCCATTTATCATTCGGAGAAAACAAAGTAAATCCAAACAGTAACATAAATAACCACTTAAAAAATATTAAAAACAATCTCTCCTACAACTCGAGAACCAATTTCCGGCATGCAAATGCACCGCATTAATCCCCGGATTAAAGCGGCGTTCCCGCCTTGATGCCAGAAACTAGATCAGCCATCGCTCAAACCCCACGTCCACTCCATCCTAATTAAGACATCCAAGCTTCTCTCACTTCCTTCAAAAATCCTCAGAAGAAAAGCCGACTAAGCACCTCTCGTCAATCACCCGGCCAAAATCGTCGCTCGCGCGCGATCGATCAATACACGCATAAAGAGCTCAACGTCGACACTAATAACCCGGCATTGTACTCAGCCAACTTTCCAACTCGCGGCCGTAAAAGCAGCACTTCCGAAACAAAGCGTGGGCGTCTGTTTAGCCGGCGGCCCTGTCGCAACGCCGGCTACTTTATCCGGCGCGCGTCCCGTTAAAGCAACACGATCGCCCGGCATTTTCACTCTCGTCTGGCCAAAAATCGCCGATGTTTTCTCGGCGGCCTAAAATTTAGGTGTGTGCTCGAGAGCGCAAGTGAAGCGAAAAAAAAAGAACGCGTTCCGAATGTTGATTTTGACGATCGATTCGAGCGCGGACTTTCTCCGATTCTAACGTTACATGCGCGACTTACAGTCGGTGCGCGGCCAGCGCCCATAGCCTGGAAAGTGAAACAGATACATTGCGGTATATATATGTGCCTGGCGAACTTTACGGCCAGTGAGACAGAGTATATGTATACGGCTTGTGGCCGGTTTCCACTGGGGAATGGTCGTTGGATGGGAATGGGTATATAGAGGTTGTTTTTAAAATTATTGAAATTATCGTGGAGTATTTTAATATTGTGGATAAGTTACTGTAAGTTGCTTATAATAAACGTTAGAATGTTGAAAGGATGTAGAATGTTTTATGCAAAAGCGATGTTTGTTTGGAAATATTTAATAACCTGTACAATGGATTATTAATTTATTGTTATTTTATGCAATTACATAAAAAAGGCTTTATGTAAAAATGGCGTGTCTATTTAAATTACGTGTATATCATTATTTTATTCTTTGAACTTACGCGATAAGAGAGTAATAAAATTTCAAAAATTATAGTTATATATACAATTGCGCAACCTGGAATGAACAATGCACATTGCCCATATTTCTCGCTTCAATTTCTGTTATATAAAGGAAAACAATTTGCATTACTCATTCCTGCCTGGCTATCGTCTCGCAAAAATTTCCTTCTTCCACGCTTATAACTTCCATTACTGCTAAACTAGAAAATGATTTACAATAACAAGAATAACTACTATACATAGAGATTAGAATCGTGCTAATCATTTCTTGACTACCCCAGCATTTTGCAAGAGAAGAGATCAGACGTGAGAAATCCCTGTTCGACTACTATTCTTCTCTCAAATTTTGAGTACCAACTTTTCGAGCACCCAAACAATAGTTATAGATCCATAAATCACAAACGATAACCGAAGACAGGCCGTGAATCGTGAGCAACTCAAAACCTCGCACAACCCAAAGTAGCCGCTGGTTATTACAAACCGTATCTACATATTACACATTCATTAATACATTTCATTTATGAAACCGTCTCGCAAATTACCGAACCACTCGGTAGCCCAGCCTATCCCTATTCCCACGCTCCGATCAAAGGGTATATAAAATACGATCCTCCCAATCGGCGCGTACACGACTCCGGTGGAAAAATGCCATTAAGGAAACGCCTGCACGCGCGCGCTTCGATAAATTCCGGCTTACTTAGCGGGCCAGCACGTATACAGACGGTTTCGCAAGGCACCGGAGTGTCCTTCGTCGTCTTGGACGCGTTATAATTGGCCGAGCTGTGAGAACGATAGCGATCGGCTCGAGCGCGGGCGGGTGGAAATTGCATTCTAATAATCCGGAGCGGTGAGTGCGACGCTGGTGAGTGTATATATATATATGCACGTGCGCTGATTTTCAGAGGTGAAATGGAGCCGCGTGGGAGTGGACAATGTAGCTGCGGGAGGGTTTGCGCAATGGTTGTGACGTGTATGATCGGCATTGATTTTGAGAACAATTAAACGCGGATGTGGCTGTGGGAGTGCTGGGATTGTAGTTTTCTTTTTTTGGGTAATGAGTAATTGATTAGTTTGATTTTTTTTTATTGAAGGATTTCTAACGGTACGGGTTGTAGTAACGGTCTTGGGTGGGCATTAAGTTTTAGAGGCTTATTGTGGCTTCCCGTAATATGTAATTTAGAGATCCAATCTCGGGATTTTTTTGAGCGGAGAAAATCGTTATTAATTATAAGTTTTTGGTTACATACACTTTTTTCGCGAAAGTCATCACAGCCGATCTCGACTACAATATTTCATCCAAACAAAAAAAACCATCTAAACATTTGTTACCACTCCAACAGAATTCCCCCACGGTATTCCACTTCCTACATTTCTAAAACGATAGCAATCTTAATCCAAGCCGAAAGATCAAAATCGAATTAAACTCTCGGCACTGAAAAACGCCCATGCCACTTAAAACACTTCCATTAATTAACGTCTCTCTCTCTCTCCCGCGGATCAATCCCAGCACTCCACCACACGCGTATATCCACTTCCTCCGCCTTATCCTTCTCCCAATAACGGAAAATCAAGGAATCTAAAGCCTGCGCCTGCAGGAATGTCATTCAACTCTCCGGCGTTCTCCTCGCCAATTAAATTTGTCACTTGATCGGCAGCGCAAGCCTAAGCTTGCGCAATAGCCGCGCAGCCGAGAGCTGCGCGGGCCTTTTCATTATCAGCTCCCGGCGGAGATCGGCACGCGATACAGCCTGCCTATGCACGGCGTGCCGGAGAAACGCGCACGCGTCCTTTCAAAATCCCGAACGAGCGATAACGTCGCGGAGGGAGAGAGAGAGAAATGTTGGCTTGGAGAGCAAGAGAGAGAGGTATTATGGCCACGCGACGGGAGGTAAAAATCGGCGAGAAAGTTGCCGATTTTTTCCGCGCTCGGGTGTGTTTCGATATAGATTTCCGCTTTTTACCGGGGGGAGGGGTCCCCCTTGCGGGAATTTATTTTATGCGTTTTGATAAGGTGTAGATTCGGGTTTTTTTATGGGTTGGGATATATGAGGGTTATTATAGACATTTTTCGATCGATTGGTTTAGGCACGATTTTTTTCTGCGTTTGAGCGTTACAGTTTTTATTGCTGTTTTACTTTCTTGTGAATGCGAGCCACCGTTGACTCGGAGCGCTGCTCGATTTCTGTTTTATGTAAATTTAATAGTAATTTTATACAGATAAATTGGAGTGCAGCAAGCAATTACCTAATTATAAAATTGATCAGCATTTTTTAGTAACGTAAAAATGCTAAAGCTGTACTGAAAAAAGTACTTTCACTAGTATATTTTATTATAACTGCTGTACCATTTTTATAAAGTTTCATCAAGTGCAACTTTGCATGAAAAAAATTTTGTTTAATTAAAAGTCCAACCAACTATTTATAAATCTGCAACTGTCAATAACCGCGAGTAAAATATAGGAATACAGATTCTCAAAACTGTAACGACGCATTTTTAAACTCTCCCCATAAAAACAGCGTGATCTCATAACACCTAAATAAAAAAAAAGCGTATCCCACGCCCCAATAAATTAAATCACACACATTTTCGCTTTCGTTGCACCGTTTTTTATCGGTGAAATCGAGAACTGCCGCCAGCCGAGGAATCGCCTGGGAGGAGTAAGCGCTCGCTCCTTTTTTTTGTCCTCCTCGAGAGCGCACCGTTACGTTCTATCGCCGGTTTCACCTTCGCGCTTGCTAACCGGAAATTGGCGCGCGATTTTTTGCCGTAGCCGCCGACGATTTTGAGCCTTAGCGGGATATGTACTCTCCGTGAAAACGAAAAAGCCGGGTTTCTTTTTCGGGCCGACGTCGCGACTCGGTCAGGACTTTTTTCACGGGGAAAAGGAGTGGATGCCGAGAGTAATTTGGAGCGGTTAAAAACTGTGAACGGTGCCGATGATGGCTTCCTTGACTTTTTGTAGGTGAGTTAGTTTAGGTAACGAGAATGTGCCGGGTAAAAAATCGACGAGGAAAGGAAGTAATCCTTTATTTAGAGTGTTGGGTTATCGGCTGGGAAGTGTATTAATGGGTGTAAATAAATTCTGCGTTTTTTTGAGGGATTTAATCTTTTGAAGAAAGATTGAGATGGGTTGTATTTAAGGTTTTGCGCTATACCTTTCTCACGCATTATTTCTAACTGTGTTAATTTATATAAATTTCTATTATTGCAGGTGCTTTTTAATTTATTTTACTCTAATAAGTTGAGAGAAATTTAAAATTTGTTAACGAATTTCACATTATTTTGGTTATTATACAAGACCTTTAAAACTTTATACTCAAAATTACTTATTAGCGTAATCTAATTAATTAATCTGATATCATAAAATCTAAGAAAAATTGAAAATTCATTACAAAGATTAAACTGCTTGCGTAAGTATTAATGTCGATCGAAAGTACTGTAGTAGCATCAATGTACAATTCTTAATCTGATTAAAAAACAGATATTTATTTATATAATCTTCCTACTTTGTATTCATTAAAACTCTTGTACACGAATTTTCAATTACACCACTTAGAATTATGAAACTCGAAATATAAAAGATTCTCTTCTATACTTCGACCAACAATTGGTTCCCATACAATCTTACAAGTGCCCGATTAAATCTCCAAAACGGGCACCAGTAATCCCACAACAAAAACACAAAAAAAAACGTCCGAAGGAACCGATTAGTGTGCACGCCTAGCTAGCGTGTATCCCACCCTCTTTATTCCTCAATATACTAAACCAAACCATCTAGGTGGACTATCACCGGAGGAGACACCACAGATCGTCCTGCTGACCTTCGACGATGCCATAAACGATCTCAATCGCCAGCTGTACGTCGACCTGTTCGAAAACGGCCGGAAGAATCCGAACGGCTGTCCGATCTCGGCAACGTTCTATGTGTCGCACGAGTGGACTGATTACAGTCAGGTCCAGAATATGTACGCTGATGGACACGAGCTCGCCTCGCACACCGTTTCGTAAGTGCAGTGGACAGGAGCGAGACTGGAGCGAGTTTGAGAAGACGTTTGCGTGGTTTTTTTTCGGGGTTACGCGGGGAGAATGATGGTTGGGAATGGATGGACTGATGGAGCGGTAACGAGTCGTGGTTGGTTTTGAATGAAATTAGGTGTAGTGATGATAGGTCAGATGAACTTTTTTGATAATGATTTAGAGAACGATGTGAGTTTTAAGTTTAAATTAAGTGTGTGGCTAACTAAAAGGCTAGCTATTTTAATTATAAAAATAATCAATCTTAAAAAAGCTTTATTTCTTAATTATTTAAGTAAATTTTTTATATTGAAATCACTAAACTTTTATGTGACAAATTGTAACTAACAATCTGTGAAGTGACCTCCATTAAAACGTTGTTGTTACTGAAATTTTTTCAAGTTGCAATTTATTGTTGCTGTCCAATTAAGTAAATTACAAAGCTTAATTAACAATCAAACGTAAAATACAATCAATTAATTTATTGCAAAACTTTTTTCGCAAACCTGACCTAGTCCACTAACGTCTGTTTTATTCAAAAAACAACAAGCGTTACGACTTTATAGTGCAACATTTTGACGCAACATTTTCCCCGCGAACTCGAAAAATGACGATTCGAGCGTTAAACCACAAGAGCCGCCAATTAGGAGAAGAGGGGAGGGAAAACTCGTTCGCTCGTACTGAGGCGCCATCCCCGATTGACCGCGCGCGCAATTTAATGCTTCATTAAAGGGCTATCGGTTAGTCGCGCAATCCTAGCGAGCCGGAAAAAACTTTCAAATTTTAGTCGAATTGCTTTGTTACGGGCTGCTTAACTCTTATTAACTGATTGCTGATTCGATTCTTTGATTCTTTAAATTAATCTTGTGTTTTGATTTAACGGCTACTTATACTAAATTGTTTAAAATTTAAAATAATTTAAAATTACAAATTTTAAATGTTTATAATTATTTTTTATATCTTAAGTTCGCTTCCTTAAAATAATATTTCAAAAATAACGAACGTTAAAATTAAAATTATATTAAATCTGTTACGCTTTTTTGAAATTTTATTATAACAAAAAATCGTAATAACACATTGTTATACAAACTGCGAATAAATTTTTCCAACCGCTTAATAACGCCTCTGAAACATCCATTCAAACACGGCGAACCAATGCATCAAAACTAAACGCAACTCATTAAAATGAATTTCCCGCGAAAGAACAATTTAATTAAAACATAATCGCTAAATCTCTCTCAGCTCCACATCTATACATAAAACCCGCGCAGCTATAAAACCGCCTATACACCTAAACCCCTCGTACAGCGTTTCGTAACGCCTCTAATTCAATCTCCCAAATTGATACATCTAATAAATCCATCGGCGGAGAGGCTCCTTATACCAGCTCCGCTCGAACGTGCCTTAATAACGCGGCGCGGCTCTCCCGGTCAAGGCAACTCGCGCCGAGGCCCCTAATTACTCGGAAGTTACAGCCTCGGCACGCGCGCGCGCGCGCTGGAAATCGGGGATAGCACGCGCTCGGCAATGAGCGTCATTATTCTCTGTATATCCGCCAGTCCGGAAGTTTTCGGACGAAGGAGGAGGGCTACTTGCTGCTGCTGCCGCTGCTGCTGCTGATCTATCTTTATGCCTTCGTTTTTTCCACTGCTCTCTCGACGTCTTCCGGCCTGCCATAACCATTTATATACATAGATATATACATATATAGACGTATAGCGTGTGTACATAGAGCTGTGTACATATGGATATATAAGTATATATAGATAGACGCGTAATGCGTTTTCTCTATCGCTGCTGCAGCGCACACACTCGATTTCTTCCTTGGGACGTTGATCTCTTTTTATTTTTGGACGTCTCGAGGTGCGCCTGGTTATGATGGCTTGTTTCGATGCGCGCACGAGTGCAAGTCTTGGGAGGTATTCGCGGATTATTGAATTTCATGCTTTCGCGGCAGGTTGAAAGTTTTGATAACGACCTTTTTTTGCTAGCGACGCTTTTCTTGGATGGATGGAATATGAAAGTTTATGTGATGGCTAGTTGAAAATTAAAGTTTTGTTGATAGATTTGTTTATTGTTTCGTATTATTTTTCTTATTTTTACAAAATTTTTTTCATTCGAGGTATAAATAATCTATTGATTGCGAGGTATTTACGAAACTCAAATGTTAATTTTGATCTTGAACTGCAATTCTAAAAAACACGAATTCTCAATTTGCACATAACTGTTAAAGCTGTTAAAGCCGCGAGAAAAAAATAGAACAACAGCTGCCGTTCATCCATATAAATCACAACTTTTCCTTTTTCACTTTCCCTTAAAACGGCTTCTTCAAGATTTACGCACCTACTCGGAAGTGCGCGCTTTCCAATTGTTGCCGAACGCAAATTGGAAAAAAAATCTTCGCTCACACATAAAAAAAATATTCCACCCAACACACCCCACCACCATCGCTAGCACAAAAAGTCCACTTTCGACGCTTTCGAAAAAAAAGAAAGAATCCAAAAAAATGCAAAAAACTCAAATCACCGCTGACCTCGCAAAGATCCACCGAACAATGAAACCGACAGCGCCGCATCGAAAGACAAGCAGCCAGCATAGTCCGGCGCGCTCGAGCCGTCCCCATTTGAATAATCCGGCCACGTCCGCGCTCCTCGAGGGGAAACGCACTTTGCACACGCGACTTTTCGCGCCGCTAGTTTCTCCGCGGCAATAATATGCGCGCGAGCGCTCGGCAGTTAAAATTCGCTTATTAAGAAAAAAAAAAAAGCGACGAAGAAGCGTCCAGTCATCCCGCGGTGCGTTTTCACTCGGCGCGCGGACGCTGGCCTCTTATATACATATATACATAAGCGCATATACATATTCTTATCTTCTTCGCCACATGATACTAATATATCGCAGCACTAACGCATTCTGTGTTATTTTTTTTCTCTCTTCCTCTCTCTCTCTCACACTCATACGAAAACTCGACCATGACTCACTGTTGAAATGAAAAAACCAACAACGCTTCTGTACATTGACCTCATCTCAACACACACTCACACACACACATACATCGCCCATCATCGTGGGATCAACACACCAAAAAAAATCCACGACATCGACGACGACAAACAATAGGAGACTACCTGCCCGAAGAGATCCCCCAGATCGTCCTGCTGACCTTCGACGACTCCGTCAACGACCTGAACAAGGGCCTGTATGCCGACCTCTTCGAGAAGGGTAGGAATAATCCCAACGGCTGTCCCATCTCCGCAACGTTCTACGTGTCCCACGAGTGGACCGACTACAGCCAGGTGCAGAACCTCTACGCGAACGGCCACGAGATCGCCTCGCATACGGTCTCGTAAGTATATGTGTATGAAGGACGACGATCCGAAGATGATGCGACGAGGAAGATGATTTTTTCTGTTCATTCGCACCATTGTTTATCATAGCACGCTTTTGTTTGGTTTTTTGGATGTTGCTTTGGATTTTTCTGAGCTTGTGTGTGGTGGTTCTTTTGCTTGCTATGTTTTTTTTATGCTAGCTGTTGCTGAAGCTATTTGTTGTTGCGGATAGGAGTGAGGATCGATTTTGCACGTACGTATGTATCTTGCAATAAAATTTTTGATCTTGTATATTATTGTATATTGTTATGTTTTATGTATTCAGTAGATGCTTAGAATAATAACAATAATAGCAATTATTTGAATTTGCGTATACTATTTTAGTAGATGCTTAGTTATTGTTATACTTTTACGAGCTGTTCTCATATTTAAATTTTCTACGTAGTATTAAACTTAGATAAATAATAAATAAATAGAAACTATTTGTAGCTTAAGATAATACAGATAAAAATTAGAACACTAGAATACCAAAGTAGGAAAAAGTATATTTTACTTTAGCCAAGAATAATGCATCCCATAAACCATAAAATCATTATAAATTCAGCCCACTGCCCGATCGCCACCAGCCAATCTGCAACTTCATTCAGTTTCCATTCACCTCAAATCCCCAACATTCCCCAACACAAAATAAACCGTCGCACTCGCTTGCCCAACCATCCCAATCCTTCCTTACAAATCTCCCTCAGAAAATCCACGCACACCTGATCCCCTAATTAAGACGCAACAAATCGCATGCACAGCATGATCTTAACCACACTGCACCTACCTACAGACACATGCATCATCTTGCACTGCGTCATTAAACCATAACGCTCGCAATCGTCGTTAAAGACGAGTCGCACGCGAGCTCACCTGTACACCTATATATATATACCCGCACGCAAAGAGCAGCTCGCAGAGCTGGATTAATGTACGATGCATAGCAAACACGAGTTGTTCCTCCCACTCCCGCGGCCCTCTGGTAGTCGATGCACGTCGGCGATGGCTCGCCGATGAATTAACAAATTAGGCCCGATTATTGCCGATCGCGCGCTGCGGCTTCACACGCGATCGTGTGTGGGCCGTGCGCCTGATGACGATGAGAGCGATATGTGCACGTTATGGGAAATCAGCCGATGACGCGGCTTTTTAATGCGCTGCTTCGCCTATAGGAAAGTCGAGTTTTGCAAGCAGTTTCGTTGCGCTGATGATGGAGTAGATGCGTTGCTGATTATGGATTGGTCGTTTGTTTCGTGATAGCGGTTTTCTAGAGGCTTAGAGAGCTGGGTAATGGGAAAATGTTGAATTTGTGTTCGATTTGTAATCGCGAGTTTAGCGGGGCGTTAGTCGATGGCTAATGACGATTGGAGTATCTTAAACGGTTATAGAGTTATTTAAAAGATTGTTTAAGTTCATTATATTAGCATATTAATTAGCGTGGTTGTATAATTATGTGAAAATCTTATCGGTATACAGTAGCTAGATATTTATTGGATGTCCCATGCGTGTTTAGCTTATCGATTATGCCTAAAAAACTTTCTACTGTCCAAAGCATGACCGCTAATTAATTAGATGCTAACTGTTTGAATGAAAACGTTTGACACGCGCGCGACATCTACTAATGTAACTCTGTAACAGTTTTTCTTTCATAAGATTTTATTTATTACTTTATTCTCCGAGTTTCCAAATTCAGCGTAATTTTTAATGCTAAACAAAATCGTCGACTCAGAATCAGCAACGCTCTACATATAAATTCGTATATCACTTTCCGCCCGTAAACTGCTTTTACGATTCAATATTATTATATAGCCATTAAGGCTGATTTCCCGTTTCGGCAGAGAATATATGAGTATTCCGGTCGCAGTCCGTTTTATAGGTACTTAACGCATTATTTTTTTCCTTTTCTCCTCGCAATACAGGCACAGTTTTGGTGAACAATTCTCGCATCGAAAGTGGAGCCGCGAGGTGGCCGGACAACGGGAGATTCTGTCCGCTTACGGAGGTGTTAAGCTGGAGGACGTCAGGGGAATGAGAGCTCCTTTCCTCTCGGTAAGTGCCTATGCGCGCCTTGGATTTATATTCGTATATAAGTGACGCTAATGGAGGCTCGTTTCGGAGCCGGCGTTTGAGAAAAAAGAAAGGAATTATACGGACGTTTAATGCGACGTTAATTGAAAAATTTTATGGGAGATCAGAATGGGAAGTGTAATAGCTGGTTTAGAGTTTTATTTTTGGGTTTTGATAAAGTGTTTGATAAAAGGCCGTATTGTGTTGGTTAAAAAAGCTTGGCCTAGATTGTTGCACGACGTGAAAAAAGTAAGAGGTCTTAGAAAATGTAAACAGAGAGTTAAATCATTCCAAATTGTTTATTATTAACTAAAAAAGAAGCAAAGTAAACAGTCAACACCATAAACTATTTTTATCTCCAACAACACTTGTCATCGATTACGCATAAAAAGATATCCATAGACGCAGAATTTCTTCTACCTCATCATCGATCAGTTACATAAAAAATTAATTTCCATACATCGTTTCCTAGTCCCGCGCATCACCACGCGTAATACCCCGGGAATTCCTTCAAAACTACATAATATTTATCACTATAGCATCCGCATAAAAATCCCATCCACGCATAATACCCACGTAATTCCTATCAGCAATCCGAAAACCTCAAAAACCCATACCCCATCAATCAGCCCACCTCTTCTATCAACCATTCAAGATGTCATAACCATCCTCCCCGCCGATAATCTTCAAACTTTCGCACGCGCGGGACCATCACTTTCGTAATAACTCCACACAGACCATAGCGCGATGCAGCTCGACGTATAGCCTAGAGCGCATCGTCGCGAAAATTCGTCTGTATATAAAAAAGAAAAAGGGGGAAAAACGAGCGAAGGAAACTAGTATATACGCGAGAAGGCCGACATTACGAATCGACACGCCTCGGAGAGAGAAATACGTTAGCGTTTCTCAAGCGCGAGCTATATACCGGTTATTAGCCGGGCCGCGCGATTAAAACTGCTCGCGGGCACACGGTTTCTCTGTCGCAACTCTCGGGACGAAATAGCTGCTTTACTCCGTCTGCGATGTATATACGTATATACGTAGGCAGCAAAGAGCGCATTACCGTGGCGAGGAGAGTGAAAAAAAAAGGATGACACCGAGGTTCCACGTAAACGCTCTGACCTCTTGACACTAGCGCGATCCGTTCACTCTGCGATATATTGTGGGCGTGTGTATGTACGTAAGGAGTTTACAGCTCTTGGGAGAGGCGAAAAATTATTTCGCCGTGATGGTAGAGTTTCTGCCGGCGGCTTGATGGAACGAGGAGACCTTATATGACTTGTTTTTTTTTTCGTTGGAGGTTGATAAGAGTTATTGTCGTGGCTGGTTGTCGAGATGATGGGGGAATCGTTGCGGGATCGGCGGTTTTATGGTAGCGTTTATGGGTTATTGTCAGACCGCGCGAAGGGGGATTGAGAGGGTATCGCTGTAGCTGCTCGGTAGTTTCAAGGAGAGTGTTCTTTTTGAAAAGAGCGGGACTATTATATGTATGCAATGTTGGTTGTTGACTGCGAAAGTATCTTAAAGCTGAATCTGAATGGTTTTTTTAGAAATATATGTTTAAATTAAAGAAAAAACTTCTTATTGCTGTTCATTTGCCTGCAGCAAAAACATTTGCATAGTGATTTGCTTACTCTCTGTTTATGTTTACATTTCTGTTTTATGACAAAAAAAAATAATTTATGCCTCCTAAAAACATTTAATAATTAAAAAAATATATATTCAACAGTTTTAGAACAATATTGTTAATTCACAAATATTGTAAACCATTTTTTATTTTTTTTCCATTTTATTGACTTAAATTATAAATTACAAATTATCTATAATAAAAACATTAAAAGAGAAAAAAAGCAATAAAACTCAAATCCCCATATAATCCAAACTCAATCAGCCATCCGCTCCCCCTAAAGAACATCCCGATCCATCACACCCCAATTACCCGGAGCCCATCCCTAAATCCCCCTCCGAAATAAAAAAAAGCACGCAACAAGTCTCTAACAAACCGAAAAAACGTCCGACACCGCAGGTCGGCGGCAACAACATGTTCAAAATGCTGTGGGACACGAACTTCACTTACGACTCGTCGATGCCGATCTACGAGAACCGACCGCCCAGCTGGCCCTACACCCTCGACTACAAACTATTCCACGACTGCATGATCCCGCCCTGCCCCACCAGATCGTATCCCGGCCTCTGGGAGGTGCCCATGGTCATGTGGCAGGATCTTAACGGTGGCAGATGCTCGATGGGTGATGCCTGCAGTAATCCACCTACTGCCGATGGAGTTTACAAGATGCTGATTAAGAACTTTGAGAGACATTATACTACCAACAGGTTTGTGAATAGATTTTTTATGCTGGTTTTTAGGGTTTACTTTTGATTGATATAGTTTTGTGATCGATGATATAAGAAAACCTTAAGGAAATTGGTAGTACAATCAATAGATATTTTGAGAAAATAATTGAATTTTTATTTAAACAATTTAAATTTAAATAGCAAAATTGATTAACATTGTCAAAATGGAGTAAAAGATTTCGCAATAAATGAAATTAGGGCACCAAAATTTATATAACACATAAAATATTTAAGCAAATAAAAAGTAAAAAAAGGTTCAATTTAAATTTACGCAATTTTTAATCTATTCGAATAAGGAAATGTTTTTTTTTTTAAATTGTGAGTGTCGAAGTGTATTTTATTAAGTTAATTCTTTCTTCTATTACTATTACTTCATAGTTATCTACCTTATTTTATGAATCTAAAGACATTATAAAGGTTTAATAATCGTAACGAATTGTTGGTATAATGTTGAAATAATGATTGATGCAATATAATAGCTTTATTATGGAAGTGCAATACTTTGCAAACTTTATTTTTCTTTTCTTTTAGAGAAAGTAGATAATAACTTGAAAAGATTTTTTAAGTACATAAAACATTAAATAAAATTTGTTTAAACTTTATTTTACGAATTGTAAATACATATTCCAGCAAAGAATATTAATAATTCTTGCAGAGGTATAGATAATGGATTTTCATCATTTTTTATTATATAATGCAATTATTTAATATCTAATAATTATTTAATAATAACACTATTTAACATAAAATATGCATATACAATGAACGGTAAAAGCAAAAAGTTCTTTGCGTAACATTTTTATACTCGCGCAGAAAGTATAATTGAAAACATTGTTTACTTATATCCACATTTACCATTTGGAATTAACATTTGTTCTCTGAACAAACATCTTTTAACGCAATCCAACGCATAACAATGCAACCCAAAGAATACATTCCAGCGAGTACATGCAACACTCATTCAATGTCAAGCGATATTAATTGAAAAATCTTACGGGCCCATTGAAAGTTCGTTAAGTCCATTCATGACTCTGGGTGTATTCTTATTGTGTTTATGGGGTTTCAATGCGGCATCTGAAATGGCTTTACGTCTGCAAAAATATAATTTTTATAATTTTAAATATTGTATGCATTTGTGAAATGATTCATGAAAGGGAAAAAAAGAAATTCACGTAAAATCTTTTTGCAATAAACTCATAAAATGTCTGCGGCCAGATTCATAAAAAGGAATAAAGATTTAAGAGAATCATTACTTAAGTATCGGGAATGAATTTTTTATTTCAGAGCACCGTTCGGTCTCTTCTACCACGCGGCGTGGTTCACTCAGCCGCATCACAAGGAAGGCTTCATTTCGTTCCTTGACACCATTGTTGCCATGGATGACGTTTGGGTTATCACGAATTGGCAGGCTATTCAGTGGGTGAGGAATCCCACACCGCTCGCTCTTCTTGACAGATTCGAGCCGTTCGGATGCAATTATCAGGTAAGACACTAATTTACTTATATATCTAATTTTTATTCAAACTACATAAATTAACTTTATTTTAATTAAATTTAATATTAGTGAACATTAAAAAAAAAACTTTCTTTTATGTAAATAGTGAGAATTATATTTTAATATAAAATTAGAGTCAATTATTTTTAGTGTACCTTAATATTTATATAATTTCAGAAAACAAATAGCACCTATATTAAATAAATCCTTTTAATTTTTTTTCTTTTTACTTAGTACGCAATAAATACTCTAAAGAAAAATAATTGCACTTAATACATATTATTTTTTGAAAACATTGAAAGTAAATCATGCCGTGATCAAACCTTTTACCCGCATTGCATCAGAAAATACATTGGTGCAACAGTTAAACGTGAAACGTTAAATGAATTCTGTTTGTTTTCGAAAACAAAATTAATGGTGTAAAATCACGGTTACGTTGCTCACACCATACTTTCTATAATAATTACACCTATCAATTTACTTCAAAACGAAAAAAGTCGTTGTGTTCACAAAACCAGTTTCGTAAAATTTATTCTATTTGAATATATCCAGAAAAAATCCATTCAAAAAGCCAAGCTTTCATAATCCAAAGAATATTATACAAAAAGAATTAGGATAAATTATCTCACAACACTATTACCCAAGCCTCACAAACCATACATCTTTCCTAAAAAACCTTATATTCATCCTTAAACGCAGGACCGGCCGAAGAAGTGCAACAACCCGAAGGTGTGCAACCTGTGGCACAAGAGCGGCGTGCGCTACATGAAGACGTGCCAGGCCTGCCCGGACATCTACCCCTGGACCGGCAAGACCGGAATCCGCAGCAGTCGCATCGACAACGACATCGACGGCCACGAATGAGCGACTCCGATCTACGACAAATGAGGACCGATAAGACAGAGAACGCGCTGACCTTCCTCGAGAGGGTTAGCCTACCTTGATAATGTAGACGACGTTGAAGGATGTGAATCTTGGATGTGATTATTCATTTTATTGCGTGAACTGTGTGCGTGCATGTATGAAAAATGATTTAAAAAATAAACGCTCAAGGGGAAATCTGTTGTGCGTGGAAAGTCGTCCGGATGCGTCTGGATGGGTTTCTGCATCGTGACGCGGCTGTGCGAGTGAAATTTCTTTTTGGAGAATTTTTGGAAAAGATGTTTGATGATTATTGTTGGATCTTTGGGGTTGATAATTGATTTTAATTTATAATTGATCGCGCGCGACTGCACAGTCGAGATCAGGATAATTCGGTTTCAACAATTGTGTCATTCTTTGAGAAATATTTTAATCAAAACAACGAAATCTTTTTATTAGTAGTGTGGCACATTTTTTTTTATTGAGCGGTTAATAAAATTATACGGATTTACGCGACATTACTATAACGCAATTCACGGAGTTATCGTAATGTCGGTAAGAAAAAATGCACAGCAACTATTTTCGTAATTATTTACTATGTAGACCGTGTACAATGCAAGCGCGAGTTTTGTGTTACTAGACAATACAAAATTCCCGATAATTATATCATAAATTTATTATCGAATATTAGGGAATAGTGCCTTTATTAATTTACACAAAAATCGCGCTTCAAAGATAAAGTCGAACTTCCAAGAATTTTTTATGCTGCTATTAAAAAAAAACCATTAAGAGAAAAAAGCATGTTATAAAAACTAGCTGCTTTAAGTACAGCCATTTTTAAAGCCAACTATCTAGTATTTTTTGTAATGGATAAAAAGTTCTTAAAAGTTGCTTTGACTTCTAACTGTATGCATTTATCTTGTTCAAAATCAAAGTGCAGTAGTTAGTTTGAAAATTAGAATGCGCACTTAAGTCCATGACAAAACTGGCGTCCTAGAAAACGCCCGTAAGATTAAAAGTTATTAAAAAAAAATTTCGAAACTTTCTATCTCTTTACTTTGATTCTGAACTGCGACTATATATTATAATACTTTGTCCTATCCTTTGATAAAAAGTCCTCGTCTTCGCAAAAACCTTATCTGCAATACTCAATCACTCTCGTGACTTTCGGGGAAATAGCACGCTGGAATATTCCAACCACATTTGTCTTTTCAAGCGTGTAGTCAAAATTATCCACTTTTGCATCCAAATTAAAATTTGCCTAAAACAAACACGCACAATCCAGCCCGCTACTTCCCCGATCGATCAATTTCCGTCCCCAGGTGCGAAGAGGGGGGCTTGCAATATTATAACTATATATGCGTGCGTAACTAAGAGGAATCGGCGGGAGCTTGAGAAACGGCCGCGCCGAGTACGCCACACACGATGCATTTAATAAGACGGCATCGTTGTTTTTTTCATTCGAAAAGAAAGAAAATGCAAAATAGAGGGAGCAGGGTCGAGCGCCACTTCGGCCGCCGATCGCGATCGCTCGATCTGATGGGCTCGTGATCTGCGGAGGCTTTGCTTTTGTGAGGACGGGCTACTTTTTTCATGATATCGGCGCGCTGATCGCCGGCCGAAGGCGACATTTGCTCTGTTAATTATTATTATTATTGCGCACGTCGCGGAAAATTGTTTCGTTTCGTTTATTTATTTGTTTTTCTTCTTTGTAAGTGTCTTTCTCTTATCGATCGGCTTTATCTGGTCTTCTTTAAGGTTCTTTATTTCTTTTGATCTATTTTCAAAGATTTATTATTTTTTTATGTTATGTCATGCTCTTTTTCACTAATCATTTTATATTTTTTTAAATATTCTAAAATAATTAACTAATATAATGTCTTGTAATTCTATCAAAAAATTTTAATAAAAACGTCTAAATAAAATCAAATTTATTCATGTTTTAACTAGACACTGTCACTACTACAAACTTAATCTATGCAATCTTAAAAAGTATTGTGAATACACAAGTTTAAAGTGCTCATTAAGATGATTCATCTTTTAAAGTTTACCCTATTACTTAACTCGTTACATGTTCATTTTGTGGTCACTAAAATGAGGTTTACTTTTATCTTCAGCACTAAAAGTGTTAAATAGAATTTAGAAAAAAAATTTTTAAACATTATTTTTATAACAATATTTGTCATATGGTCGGTTAAAAGGAATGAATATTTATTTAATATAATATATACGATAAAAATATAATTTAAAAATATGCTTTTTAGCTCTTTAAAAATTACTATTATTCTTCTTTATCATCCCAGTAACTGTTTCAATTAATTTCTTCATCTTTCTTCTTTTCTCATTTTCCTCTCATCATTTAATTCATCTTTTCTCTCTTTTCCTCAAAATATCTCGCAAAACCTAATATAATGAATACGTTGGCGTACTCGGCGACGAAGCCAATAGGTGAATTTTAATCGACTGTTTCGAACATAACGACGGGAGAGCGAACGAGCGAAACAGAAAAAGAGAGCTCGGCTACAGAGAGAAAGAGCGCGTACATATAAATCACGAGAACCTTTTTTTGTAGTGTCATTATAAGTGTGTAATAACGCGCGAAGCGTAACAGTAGTCGCTCGCGCGGAGAGATTATATTCGTTCCGGGAGGGATCGTGGAATGAGAATCAAAGAGGCAGAGACACGCGCTCGTGGGTGATGTTAGCGATCTTTCGATCGCGCCTTATTATTCTTCTAGAATCTTAAAAGTGTAATGCCTTTTTAAACAAATACGATAGTTTAATAAAGAAGCAAGGAATCGTTGAGAACATTACGTCAGCGGGCTCCATCTTTCCTTCGAACTTCATTGTACGATGCGTTACGCATGTGTCTTATACAATGTATTTTCGCGTCGACGTATGGCTCGAGTTTCTCTCGGGGCAGAAATGAAAAGGATCATTTTGAACGTTCAATTACATAGATTTTGTAATCGTTTAAGACGTAGCGCTTAAGGTATAGCATATAGCGAATTAAGTATTTTTCTTAAGTATTAAGAATGAAGATTCGACTCTTCCGACCGGAGAAAATTCTATACGTTATTTTTTGAGATTAATATGTAAATATTCGTATTATATAGACTGCTTGAATTTTGTACCGTGCTAGTTGTATTCGCGACTTGATTAAAAAGAAAAACGAAGAAAGTATATATTTTATGATTTATTGAATAAATTGATTTACATTGACTCGACTGGCAAAAAGTATTCTAAACTCTATTTTCCAATCGTCTACTTCTTCTATAATCATACATCAATTATAGCTATACATAAGTTAAACCATTACAAAGTAAGTTCATTCACGGCGTTCATCGCACTTTTAATCATTAAAGTAATCTTATATGCTAGTGTCGGGAGTTGGAAGAGCGTAGAGAATGTTGGACCACTCTTCGACATCGAACATGTCGACGTCTTGCCAAACTATCGAGTTCCGATAGCCGACATTTTCTTCCCAGAAGCGAGCCATGTTTTCGTAACTCACCGCATTCCAGGTCTACAGCGCCGGCAAAAATTAAAAGTGAAGAAGATCAATCAATTATGTCATTTCGATCTTACGCCCGAGCGTATGCTATGCAAATTATCTTGTATTATAACGATTTTTTATAAATTATTGAATAACGCAAATCAAATAAACGTAACATGTATATGCATAAACATATTTTTCATTTCTTTCGCATATGTGCACGAGCAACTCACATTTTTGTTTCGCAGTATCCAAGCCGACGTCATTATGTTCTTTTCTACGCCGGCGCATCTCATGGCCTTTCTCAGGAATGTGTTCATGTTTAGGACGCGTCCATGTTGAAGCTCGAAGTAAGCTTTCAAAAGGTAAAAGTACGGTCTAGTGCAGTGGGAATTTTTTGATAATTCGCTCAGAAAGTCCATGAGGTCCATAATGTCAGATAGAAGCAGCTCCATTTGTTCACCTTTCTTCATGTTGACGCAGCGAGTTAAAAGAATCAAGTGGCATTCCAGTACCTAAAAATAATTGATTAGGCCCAAGAAATAGTGAAAATTTAATATAAAATAGTTTTATAATTCTGGTAAAAAATTTTATATTTAATTTCTTAACCATATTATTGGGTATTTCTATTTCCCAAAACATTATAAAAAACCTATTAAAAATGTTTGAATATTGCATACTAACAATAAAAGAAACTCTACTTTTTACGAAATAGGTTAACAAAAAATATAAGGTGTTTAATTAAAAATAAATAAACTACTTTGCACAGCGTTATAAGCTGCAAATAATTATCAGCCTCGATATCCGTCATGAAGAAATCCAGGGTCTTGACGAAAGTAACGGATGTAAGATCGCCTCTGAAAGTATACATAGTCAGCGTAAATTGAATGTCGGATGTACCAGTGCGCTTACGCGCTGAGTCTGTAATAAGGCAATGGCTCATTACTTCCGTAGCTGCCACGCCCACAGGTTGGACACCAATCGCCTCAAACTCCTGGGATCGCGCATAACACAAGCGTCGGATTTTCCGGCTGTTTTTTTTCCAAAAAGTGTATCAGTATTAATTGTGCGTCGATTTACTTATTGGAATAAGCGATTAGCTTGGTAAAAAAAAAAACTTCGACTTTATGTCTTTATTTATAGAATGAACTGTTTGAAAGTTAATTAAAAGTGATGTAGTTATATTGGGACTTGTAAATTACGTTTTGATTATTTTTTTTCATACTTAAAATATCTTATATTACATTATTCTGAATAATTATTTAAAAACTATTTTCTAGTTTTTATGGTCGTGAAATGTTGATTGATAAAATTAACTTTCTTCATCGAGTTCAATAATTCTTAATTTAACAAATAAATAAAGTTCAATGGGAAGCCAACAAAAATTTCGTTTACTAACACAGGATCTTCGTAGCGTAATTAGCGCAGACTTCATAGTCCTCCATAGATATACCAATATCAAGAAGCAGATCCATACAAATAGCGTAGTACCAAGTCAAGCCCGACTTATCCACGTCTTCCATCGCGATGTCTCGCAGCTGCTCCAGCATGTCCATCATCTCGTAGATTCGCTTCAGGCGCATCTTTCCGTGACGATCGTAAAACGAGAATTTCGAGGAAATCGTTAATATTTCGTCAATCGATCGACAATTTGTTTTGCAAGCACGAGGCTCACCAGTGCCTGAATCAGCGCCGGCAGTATTTCGAATTCTAATTTAATCACGTGAAAGGCCTTGGCCACGCGCAGCGCCTTTTCGCCGTAGAGAACGGCTTTCTCCAGGTTGCCTTGTACTAAGCTTTTTTGAATTTCATGTTTATGACAAATCGATCAGTAGGAAGGATTGCAATGTCGCTTGTTTTGCGGCATTGAGGCATAAGCGTTAGGGAAATTAAAAGAAAGTCTGGTGTGGAAGAAGAATTTGCAATAGAAAAAAAATTTTGTGCATACGTAATTTATAATACTGTAATAGTAGAAAATGATTATTTAAAAACTAAGGTATTGGAAAAATAAGTTCTGATACCTGACATTGAATATGGCCGTATACACAACTGACAATATGATGATGTCATCATTGTGATTCCACCTCTGTTTGCATTCGATGGCAAAGAGTATGTATCTTTCTACATGATTTAAAAATGCAAAGTCACCAAGTTCTCCAAAAACTTTAACGACCGTAAGATAAAGTTGACACTGGTCATAAAAATTGTTGGCATCATAAGTTGCGAAGCCAGAAGTGATGCTCTGGAGAGCAGCTAATTTAGCTGGTTTAGTCTGAGAGTGCAGCTAAGCACCAAAAGAATCAAATACAAATATAAAACTTGATCGATTGTTTTTAAAATATTTGCAATTTGTTTTTATGATAATATAATTTACCATTGATATTATGGAAACATGGCGTAGACACGAGGCTGTATTTTGCCTTATAATATCTACTCTCTCGGACTTATAATACACGTTGACGATCGGGTTTGAAAACGTCCAGTGAATGTGTTCCTTGAACTGGTGATATTTCATCCTATAACAGCTGATAAATGTACCAGTGCTGAAGGTATTTTTGTATAACGCCAATGCAGAAATATAGTTCGACTTCGCTTGAGGGTAGTTTCCCAAAAGCATGAATGCATCTCCTAAAATGATGAATGAAAGTCCCCTTAAATCGAATTTGATTTAATTCTTTTAAAAAACCTCTTCAATCACGTAAATACTATGATACTTTATTAAACTATAAATATCAATACTTATAGATAAAACAATTCTAAGAAATAACTAAAAACTTACCTCGCAAACGAAAAATGTAGCTTTTTTTTATTATTTTTCCGTAAAGTGAAGGATTTTTCCATGCATGAAAAGTACTAACGTACTAAAAATTAAAAACAATATATTAAACGTAATAAATAATAAGAAAAACTTTTTAAGAACATCGTACCTCATTCCTTTCGTTAGCTTGAGCCAAGAATCTTAGAGCGTAGCTCGGTTGTGCATGTAAAATAAGAGCAGCAGCATAGTCAATCAAGAAAGAAACGACTTTTTCATTTTTGTCTGTTGTGTAAATGAATTTAATTGATTAAAATTGAATTTTGTAAAAAATGTTAAAGATAAAATCTTACTGATATATTCAATGTGTTGGTGGACTTTCATAAAGGTACAGTCGATGATGCTAAAGCAGCGGCAGTTTCTAACATCTATGTGCCCGAAATTATTCAGCTGCACAAATTTTACTTCACCTCTTTGTAGAATTGGTTGAATTTTTGCTCTTCTGTACATCTGCAGGATTCCGGGCTTCTGAATCTTTTCCCCCAAAATGATGCGCTTACCTTTGGCATCTTAAAAAAGTAGTAATTATAGAAAACATTAAAATATTGAAAAATCAAAATATTGCATGATTCAGTTTTATTTTAATACCAGCAGGAGCATCATCTACCAAAGAAGAACGAACCATCGAAAAACCACTCAAATCATTCATATCATTATCAAAGTCTTCTCTACTTATGTCCATTGTCTTTTTACTCTCCTCTTTTTTCTTATCTGCCTTTTCTTTCTTTAACCTTTCTTTCTTATCTTTCTCTTTTTCTTTACCTGGAGTTTTAGATTCGCGGCGCGGTTCGTTATTTTTCTTAATTATTATCGACGTTTTGACCGATTTTCTCTTTTAAAAATATAAAATTGCAGTTAGTAAAAAATCATGTTTAATACTCAAAATAACTCCTTACCGATTTTTCCTTTCCCGGAATTCTCGAAAACGATCCACCACCACACGCCACACACTTTCTCGCCTCCTTCTTGTAAATATCTACGATCATTGAGTGAATCGCCGTCTTCTCTTTCTCGGTAATCTGTTCGTAAATTGTGTGCTTAAAGATGCCGACCTTAAACTCCATCAAGCGACAGTGCGCGTATCTCGATAGGTGCTTTTCAGTTTGCGGGACGTCTGTTAAATTAAAAAAAAATCACTACAATCTCTATTATTTATATACTTTATATAATTATTTATATACTTTTATAAACTTTTGCATATTTATTTGTTTATCTTTGTTTTTTTAAGGCTAACATAATTTTAGTCATATATACATAATTAAATATGTTTTAAGTCTTGAAGAAAGGAGCAAAATAAAAGACTCAAGATTTCGTCTTGACTTAATTTTAATAAGTGCAGAAGCATAACAAATGCACTACGAAACAATTTTGATTCTGCATAATCCTTTCCACTTCCAACCCAAGCTTTACCATGCTGCATGGACAAAATCGATGATTTAACAATGGAAAACGTTTAGCGCATTATCTTAGCCGCATCTGGAGAATGCAATATCTAATATGTAATGTGAAACTCAGCTTACATTGCAAGTGACACCGACAGCGCAGCAAGTGATGCATATCCGAGAAAGTACTCCTCGACCTGAAGGAGCACAAGTTGGGGTCACCGACCTTGGTGTTGCGCCTCTGCAGCGACGCGCACTCCAAAATCCTTACGCGCATTAGATTCTCTATTGCTGCAAATTTTTTTTATAAACTTACGATTTTTCTTTTAATAGAAAATATTGTTTGTCGAATTAGGTGATACTATAGAAAAAATATTGTAATTGTGTAAGATAAACGATTTTTTTACAACATATTTTACGCCCTTGTTTGAAATAAAAACGAAAGTATTTACCCTTATGAAATAGCTGTTATTTAAAAAATTAATTAAATAATTTACAACAATTATAGCTGTGTATACATATTTAGAAACAAATTGTTAGTTCTTTATGAAAAATGAAAGTAATATAGTTCTTTGGCATGCGTATGAATATTTTTTTAATACATTTCATTTTCTTTTTACTACAGTATAGACGTTTTCCTCACAGAAGAGATATAACAAACAATTACCTGTTGACGTTTTTAACGACTGATGATCAGGTAATATTTTTTCCAAAACATCACGACCAAACATCTTGCCAATTATACTAGCACTTGAGACGATTACTTGTTCATATGGGGTAAGCTTGTAAAAAATCTCCAATGATAATTCTGTGAAAATGTTCGTGATAAAAATTATTTTTATAACTTATAGTCAGCAAACTATCACAATATAAGAATTTTGTTATTATTCTGGTCATGACCGAATTCTTAAATAAAATATTTATTTACGTACTTTCCCATTATATGCTTGCTAGTATAATATGACTTTTGTGTATGTTATATCATCAAATTTTTGTAAATGATTTTTAATTACTACAGAAATATCTAATGTTTGAAAAATTATATTTAAAAAATTATTTTTATTATTTGGATTATACTTGTGTTGAAAAAAAATTAGTATAGATGGAAAAATATTTGATTAGTATTATAAGTTTCGATAAAAATAATTCAATGTTGAAAAAACATATAAGACTTATAAACTTATATAGTTTTGATTACTTTTAATACAATTCTATAAATAATCACCTTCTAAATTATAATCTTTTAATGTCTCAGCAATCTCAAATTTCTCGTTCGTCAGACAAATTGGAATTTCGTTCCTCTTGTTCCAAGGCACAGGAGGCGCTGTTTCTTCTGGCTGCAAATCAGCCGAGATTCGATTAATTAAAAGTGTTTGAGGAAATATCAACTCTAGCTCAGCTGCTTCACTCGGCGTTAAATTAACGAAATCAAAGCCATTGTGGAGGATAATCATCGTAAGAAATAACTCACACCATCCTGGATGAGTGATCTCTGATTCCACCAAAAAACTAATAAAATTTTTAAATAAACAAGTCTGTAGGAAAAGAGTTAATAAGATTTTTGAAAATTTTTAAAATCTAATTACTTGTATAATTCGATAGAAATAGCTTGAACCCCCAACAATTGGCATATTAACACAGAGATATGTCCGGAATCGATTCCTTTCAATGTGTGTCGCATTAAACGCTTGTCTTTACAAATATCGGACTCTACCCTAGATAATTCTTCCCAAGAGGTTGCCTCTAGTAACGTCATTGCTAAGACAATGTTTTTAGTGTTTATTGCCTGTTCCAAAAATTGCCAAGACATGAAATCCATGTAGTGGACGTTGTCGAGCATAATACATAATTTCTGATTGAACTGTCAATGATATATCATGAGTTGGTTTTCTTTCATGCATTATAAGAAAATAGTGTATGTACCATTGAAAAAATTTGAAGAATTATGAAAGTTTATGTAATTTTAACAAAATTGATACGGGTGAATTACGTTAAATTTAAAAATGGTCAAAGGGAAGAAATTAAATTTGACAATAGTAAATTATTCAAATTCTTTCCAATATTTAGTAATACTAAGATTTATTAAATAGTAATAATGTGTATCAAAATTGAATTAAAAACTTAACTATTTTTAGTATCTTTTCAAAAACAATAACAGCCTTGCAATGACGAGTCCAGTCAGACTCTTGAATGTAAGTGGGAGAAAGCTTGAACTGTACCCTCAGGATTTTGTTCAAGTAGCAAAAATCATCAGGCTGCAGCGAGTGGCCCAATTTTTTTGTGATATTCCTCATCAACTCGTCCACAGTCTTACAATCCTCTGCATCAAGCATCTGAACAAATATTATTCAAATGATTCAATATATGTGTAAACGGTTTCAATAATTTTAGACTCAGGAATGAATTCATATACTTGTTCTAGAATCTTGTAAATTACGACGTATGGTCTGGTCGCAAATGACGGGTGAAGTATGAGTTTGATTATCGATATCTGTCTGGCTTTGACCAAAGAGACATAAGCGTCTAGAACGCGCGATTTGCCAATGCCATCGGCTCCCTAAATAAAACAAAATAAAATATTTATAATAATGCGCTAACAAAATTTTAAAATTATTAACATTCAAAAATCAATGTTATTTTCGATCACAATGTAAAATGTTAATACCTCAATCAAAATGCCTGCATATAGTCGGTCTGCCAGTCCAATGTCATCTAATATATTTCCAAATATTTCTAATACTTCAAAGCTACTTAGTATAGGATAGGCATCTTTTAGATCAACGTGATCTGCATCGTCGCTTCTGCAAAAAAATTCATTTTACCACAATAGAAATATTTTACAAATATTTGCTTTAACCAACCATAACAAAAATTAATATTTATAATTACAAAAATAAAAACTTTGAGTATAACTTACGTATCTTTGTCTATGAAACCAAAAACATATCGTTTCTCCGATATCGCTCTAACATTTATCAATCCAGCTGAGCTAAAGTTACTCTTTTTAATACCACTATACACCACCGTGTCCAAATCACACATCACCTATTCAAATTATCAAACGTGTCTTACAAAAAACTTATTAATTACGATTGATAATTTACCGACTTAGCTCGAACTTTACCTTATTAGCGGAAACTAGCATTATGCTCTCAGCTTTAATGGTGGGACCGCCGATTATCGCGTAATGCCGACGAGCGTTATGGCCTATCACAGTGCAGCATACAATTCCTGTAATAAACGATTAGCCATTTTCAGCTCATCAATAAAATTCTGTTTTATATTAAATCTTTTAATTAATTATTAATTCGATTCACTTTAGAAAACATTGCTATTTGCTTAATCAAAATTTGTAACTAATATATTAGCGACTTTGAAAAATAAAAAAACAACTGCCTTCCCTAACCGTATCGATATATTGAAAATACATAATTATTCACCAGTTGACACGCCAATGTAGATTGTGCCAACTCCGGAGATATATTTTAAAGCACGCAGCAGCTTCCAGGAGCACAGAATACCGAACCGACAATGATTTACGTTCTTCAAAAAGGTGTTACTGCCGAAGATGATGCGAAAAACTAAGTGGCCCTCGCGTATGTATATGTCCTCGATGCATCCAGTATTTTCGCAATGTCTAAGTCATAATTAATATAGAATATTTGAGCTTTATATGTAAAATCTGTCCTTAGCTATTAGTATTTAAAGGTACGTTATGCAATGAATTCTAATAGAGTCGTTTTTAAATTTACTTTTACTCAAATTTTAAATAAACATAATTTTTTTAGAATTCTATTGAAAAATGGTTTGTTACAAGCTTAAGAAAAGTTAAACTAACTTTACAATAATTTTATGACATTCATTGGCCATTTTAATAAGTTCAGAGGTTGTGCGAGGTGACGTTGGTGCGACTTCTAGTAAAACTATAGTTAAATTCCTCATTTCCGTTAAGTAACTTATGGGCTCGTCATTCTCGATCTAAAATTAATTATAAAAAGAGAAAAAATATTGTTTATTGTGAAAACACACAGATTGTGGAAACCTATTAAATCAGTTCCTTCGATCCCACTGTACCTGGTCTAGCACCTTAGTAATCACAACGGTTTTCAAATATATCCCAAGCTGAGTTTTGCAAGCTTCCAATATCGAATGCCGATCTACACAATAAAAAAAAATTCATAATCACATTACAACATTCTCCCCATTAATTATTGAATTCCAAAGAAAAATCTTTAAAACAATTTGACTAATTTTTCACACTAACGCTGTATTATCTGTCGCTCAGTCTCACGACTCAACGTTATAGCAATGGACCTGCGATTCTTTATTATCTCCAACCGAGACGAGCTGACCGGATTAAGCGACTTTCGGAACGACTCGGACGGCCTCGTCGATCGTCTATCCTTCCTTTCATCCGTCGATTGTCTACCCTTAGTGCCTGCCGAGGGTTGTCTGGTCTTCGCGCTGACAGTCGATCTTCTACCCTTCGACGAGTCCATGGAAATTTTCGACGGTCGAGGTGGCTCGACGTTCTTCCTATTCAGCTCTTCGATTATCTAAAAGTTAAACCTCCGCGCATATTACAGTGTCTTATAAGTCAAAGATTTAAAAACGGTATACCTTGACGTGGCCGTCCTCGAAAACCATGTGCACGTAATCGCTGAGCTTGCAGCGCTCCCAGGCCTGAGCTGTGAGTATAAGCTCGCCGTAATCGGCCATAGAGAGAGCTTTTCTGGTACCGGTTACGGGATCGCCTAGGATCATGTATTTGTGGTCTTCATCGTGGCCGATCGTCGCGAATGTGACGCCTCCGGCCGATATGGCGAATTTTAGTTGGACTGGAATTTAGAGTGGATGGTTTTTATAGTGGTTGAGGGGTATTGTTTTTAATACGGCTTAGATGAGTGTTTGCGAGTTTTACGAAATGTGCGCGTAATTTTGAGCGCTGGTAAAAGTAGCGTGACAGGTGGAAATGAGATAGCGGGTTAGGGTGTTTTCATTTTATTGGATATTTGTATTGTATTGGTTTATACACTTTTGTTGATAATCGCGAAAATGAAAAAAAGACTAAGTAATTATCGCATACTATGTGTCAAATCGATATCGTCGGACTCTAATTGCTCTATCGACTCTTTGATGGCAAACGTGCACGATATGATCGTCTGCATGGTTTCGTAAATCTCCTCGATGGGCCTTTCCTTCCACATTGACAAGATTCCATTATCTAACGATGAGAAATTTAGTGTATAAGAAAAACACGAGAAGCAGCTTAGAGAAGTCGTAATAAATTTTACCTGAGAAATTTATCACGTCGCCTCCGTTGTAACATATCTTTTCGATGATGACACTTGTATAAGTATTGAAAACTCTCGATAAGCCGGCGCTGCCGGCTTTATCGGCATTGCTGAATTCGTCGAAGAGGCCGTACAGTGCTTTGTGAATGTGAACATTTTATTGATCTGGTCAATTTAATTGATTTAAAAGAATGCGAGCAAAAATTCAAACCTGATATATCTATGAGATACAGTATGACAAATTCATATTTGACAAACTTTTCTTTTTCTTCGATTAAAAAAATTAGCTCATCGGGTACGAAAGTAGCCAGGAGGCGGATCCTTCTGTTTGTATTATTTACGTATAATGCCTATAGTTTGTAAGAGGATTAAAAATGATTAATCATAGGTTTTTTGACTGTCAACTGAAGACTTCTAACCTGTCGTAGAGTGATGTTTTCAATTTTGAAAACAGGTCCTAACAATTCTGGCTCTAAAATAGAGGTGTCATATAATTCCATTTCCTTTGTGGTAATCATTTCGGCTGGCTTTTTTAGCTTTCGCTACACAAATATAAAAATATTAATTCAATGTTGTTTTCAAACACTCCTACTGATGTACACGTTTGACATTAACTGAATATGGTTAAATGAAATTATCCCTTTATTGTCAACTTCATTTATTTGAAAGTTTGTTCAATAATTCAATACCTAATTACACTTCATTAATAATCACGTTACTCAGTTCTGATAACTGACTCGAATTTATTTCGATCTGATTAAGTTTCTCTTTAAAAAAAATGTATGAAAATGAATCAATTATTGAATAGTTTATTTTAATTTTCAACTTTTTATTATTTATTATTAGGTAATTTAATTTTTGTATCATAATAAACGTTAAATATTGTCCTTTTGGTTGATGTATACGGTATCATAGTTTGATTCATCGATAAGGTAAAATTAAAATTAAAATTAATATTAACTTATTAATAATTTATAGTAACAAATTATAGTTATTCATGCGTTAAAAAAAATGTGAGGAAATTAAAAAAAATATACAACAATTTTTGGATAAATAACTTACGAATGTATTTTTATATCAATGTTTCAAGAATTCCAATGGAATGTTAAGTATAACGTACATTCTTTCAATTATATGACGTTTTTATAAATGTAAATCGAGACTGTATTTTTTTTGCTTTTTGCATATTTTAACATGTACAATTTATAATTATATATTTTTTTGTATTACAAACTAAGCACTATAATCTTTGGGAATCATCTATCGAAGTAATTAAGTAAAAAGACTACATAATTACGCTTCAAAATAAAGTTTTCATTTATAATTTTTACATAGTTATTTAAGATTTCTTAAACAATCAAGACTTTACTTCATGGAAATAATTAGTGTTTAGTTTGTATAAGAAAATTAATAATTTATAAATCTTGAATAGACGATAATTTGAAATAGGCTCTGGCGACCACGATCATTTGTCGTTTGCTCTAATCTTTTCATTATGAAAATATATCTTTCATACATAGATCTATAAATATTTACAATCTCGAGCTCCTCATTTTTGAGAGCTATATTTATCATTATATAATTACATTAGCTTTATTACTTAATACTAAATAAACTATTTTCTTCATTTAATCATTTGATTGAACTCTCTTTTTCACACGCTCACGCATACATTTTTCTCACTTATCAAAATCGTCTTTATAGTCGCTTAACTAGAAAAATACCAATATATTTCACATATCATCATCATTGTACAAATGATATTTTTGTAAAAGTACAAAAAGTATTTTGCTTTCGCAGATTTTATGGTTTTTTTACAATATTTCAAAGAATTCTTTCTCAGCTAACTTTTTTCCTGAGTTGTTAAATATTTATGCAGTTAAATAAACCATATAAGTATTAACATAATTAACAAATTTTGAAGAAAACAAAATAAATAAAAACAGTATTCCCAGACAGTGGCAATCAAAATAATTCAAAAAAATGTACAAATCTCGAAAAAAAATTAATTTTTCTAAAACAAAAAAAATTGATTACACAATTCCTCCCCAAAGCTAATTTTATAAATTTAATGTTTCGCGCAAGTTGCTTTCAAAAACTCGTTATTTCATTACACGATAGCAAGATAACACGCGCAGTTAATATTTTTGATAGAATCGTATACAAGTATTTAGCAAAAAATTCTTGTTGCACTTTCAAACAAGAAATTGTACATATTAAATTATATGTCTAGTCGCTCTTAAAAAGCTTTTAAACATATTTTTGTGAGATTTTTGTAAAAACTTATACAAAGAAATTTTCAAAATGGAGTAAGAAAATTTATAGAAGAAAACTAATGTTTATAAAAGAAATAATAAAAAGTTGTATAGATTTGTCTACCAAAATATATCAAACAATTGCTATCGTAGTAATGAAACGCATTGCACGACGAGATTAACAGGCACTTATAGTGCCTAAGACTAGACTTGACTAATCTCCTTTAATTTTTTTCGTTTTCTTTGACTTTAAAATGATTACGAAAAAAATATTTTGCTGAATTCATGCTATTTAATGAATCAGAATTCTTTTTCAATGGTTCCATGCATGCGTGTCAATTTTAATCATGAATCTAATCACTAAATTTTCACGTAAAATTTTTTTTTCATTAGCGATTGAAAAAAAACTTTTGTGCTTAATTATTATTGATTTACTTACACAATTTTTTTACAATAAACTTGATGCCACTTATTATAAGAGAATGGCTATGAATCATAAAAAATGTCAAATAATATTTAAAAAATAAAATGTCAGTAGCTAACTTAAGATTCGTTGTAACACTTGTTAGATGACTGTGAATATTTGTTCAAAATTAATTAACCTAAAACATAGCGTTAAGAATTTTGCATCAAATCTTAAAAAAAAACCATTCAAAATCACCTGACAATTACCGCTGAAATGAACCGTAAGTTAGCCAGAACAGCATATCGCAGACAATTCATGGCCATTCTCGTACAAAATAATTCTTTTTAAATTTGTGGATCAGGTAAATTAATAAATCATTTATCCCGCTTACTAGTATCATGATAGTGCTAGTATAACGAGCTCGCAAAAAATCATCGCCTAATTTCGTCATCTGCAAAATCGATGATGAATAAAAAAAATCACTTTTCACGCTTATCAATATCGTCATTTAATGTTTCGAGCGCATAATGTGCAAGAAGAAGGAGACTTTGTCGCTGCACTCGCAGCCACACATGTTACAGGTGAATGGATTTTTGTATCCGTGGTATCCCATGTGAAGCGAGTGCATGGTTTCAATGCCGAATGAAATTTCGCAGTACTGGCAGTAGAATTCGCATTTGGCGGATTTCGATAAGCACGATGACTTTGAATCAGTCGACGCGGTCGGTGAAACCGAGGGCGGCCTGACTTCGATGCTGTTGCTTTCTGTTACCGTTGGCGAAGATTTCGGTGCTGCAGTGGTGGTAGTGAGTGATAGTGCGGTGGCGACGGTAGCGGCAGCAGACTGTGATTCTATCGACGGCTCCAGCCTCATCTCTTCGTCGGAGTCCTGCTGAAGAATGCGCCTGTCTAGTCTGACGGCTCGACCCTTGCGACGGCCCTTGGGCTTCGGGGGCTGGCTCATCGTGAGATCCTCTCCGTGCTCTTTGTTTCGCGGAGACTCGGGTTTGCTGAGGTCCAGGGCACCGGAGGATTCGTACGACTGCTGATAATCGCGGCTGCTTTGGGTCACCATCATAGTAGGCGATTGCGAGGATTCACGCTCGACCGACGGCTGCTTTGTCGTCTCGCCATTGAACTTACCCCTGGGGAATTCACTAGACATATGTGAATCGCCAGCTAAACTCCTGGCGTAGGCCAGGTAATCGAATGGCTTGTGTTCAGGAAGATTCTTGTCATCAGGAGTCTGAGGATTGCTGCCACCGTTGCCGAGAGCGGCGAACGGATTGCCGAAGGGAAAGCCACCGAAGAATGGGAAGAGTCCGGGAGCTCCTGGCAAGCCGAGTCCGTTGGCCGCTGTCGGACCGAAGCCAGCGAACTTAGGAAAGCCTGTGCTCATCGGGCTGAACTGGAACGGCGAGGCAGTCATGGGCGCAGCCGCCGACGTCGTCGGCTGTGGCACCATCGTCGGCAGAATACTACCATTAGCGTGACCGCTGGTAGGACTGGCGGGGCTGGGGCTCGTCTGGCCCGCGGCCGGAGAGCTTTCCTTCTTGGGCTTGGCCTTGGGGCCGCGTCTCGTGCCGTAGACGTCGATGATGGGCAGCGGGTTCGGCGTGCCGTCGCTGTTCAGTACCATGGCCGGATTGTGACAGTACTTCCTGAGATGCATCTTGAGCGAGTGGCAGTATTTAGTAGCATAGGAGCAGTCCGCGCAGCGGAACTGGTAGACGCTCGAGTGGGACTTGAGGTGGCTGTTCAGCATCGACTTGTTGACGCAGCTGTAGTTGCAGAGGTCGCACTTGTAGGGCTTGGAGCCGAAGTGATTGCGCAAGTGGTACTCGAGGTGGTGCTTGTATTCGGTGACGAAGGGGCACCTGGGGCAGGTCAGCATCTTCTCGGGCTTGATGTGAGTGCGGCTGTGATCCCAGAAATCCAACTTGGTGATGGCGACGAAGTCGCATTGCTTGCAACGGAACGTCTTTACTTTGCCCTGGGAGTTGACGCGCGGCACTTTGAGACCTGGCTCGAGGCTCTCGTCGTTATCTGGCTGCTGCTGCTGGGACCCTGACGGCCCGGACTCGCTGGGAGTCGGTGAAGAGCGGCTGTTAGATTCACCGCTGGGACTGCCGGTACTAGACAGCTGCTCCATTACCGAGCGCGTGAACTCGCCGGGCTCGCATTGCGTAGCCGGGCAGTGTGTCGCCAGATGCTCTGAGAAGTTTAATCTGTAAAAGAAAAATTCACGTTATTCGCACTGTCAAACTCAATTATAAAACTATATAATACAACATTCTTCATTCACATCAAAGTTAGCCAAAAAGCAATTTGAATTGAAAAAAAAATTGAAAAAAAAAAACCAAAAACATCAGAAGCAAGCATACCTGCTCTGAGACGAGAAATTACAAATAGGGCACCTTAGCGGATCGGGCGAGACGCCCGAGAGCTCCGGCTTGTCCCGCTTGCCCGTTGCAGTCTGCGCAGCCGTCTCGTCGCTGTCGTGGCCCTCTTGCGCCATAAAATGCTCATGTTCCTCGTCATCCTGGTCGATCGGCTCAGTCTTCAGCTTGACGGGCTCCTCAATGTGGCTGCTGCGCGCGTAGTCGAGCTGCGCGTCCGGTTCGGTTATGACCGCCTCGACGTAGGCGGAGGCCAGCTGGCTGGGCGGCGGGCTGTACTCGTAGCCGCTGATGCGCAGGTGGCCAGAGTCCTGGGACGAGTTGCTGCCTGTAGGCGAGGGCAGGCTGGCGTCCGTCGACGAGCGCCGGCTCTGGGGCGAGGCTGACTCGCTGGTGTAGTGGCCGGGCGAGATCCCGGAGTCGTTGTTCTTGTCGTCCTGGTGATCGACGGAGTGGACTACTGGCTCTATGTGTTCTCGGGGCTCGGACTTCTGTAAGGGAGCGTTGTTGTTTAGCTGCTCGTGCTCCATTGTGATGAGGTGATTTTTTAGGTGGTTCAAGGGTTGCTGTAATTCCGGTTGGAGTTGAGTTACGAAAAATCGAATGGTATTCGGTTCTTTGTAAAGAGAGCTTGTACTTGTCACTTCGATAGTTTTGAAATGAATGTATGCTAACCGGACCGTACTTGAAGCCTTTATACCCGATTTTACAACCCCATCCTCTCTTTACCGAACTTAACTGGAAACGGGTGGGGGTAGGGGAGGGGGAAACTAGTTCCAATTTTCTTAACTCTACAGTTCCAGGAACCGTACACGGAGAAACAATTTCTGTAATATTTATAATGTAATAAATTTAATATAATAAATTTCTGTAAAAATTATCAAACTTTTTGATTTAATATTTTTTAGGTTTTCACAGTCTGTTATCGCTTTACAAAAAGTTTGGTAATTTTTACAGAAATTTTTTCTCCGTGTACAAAAATTCTCCCTCAATACGAAAAAGCCAATACCCATGCATTTCTCCCCAACTATCATCAAAGACGTGCAGCACCGTTTCTCATACACAGCAGCCAATCGATAAAACCGAAAGCTTGCGTGGGTCCACCTAGAAAAATAATCCCCGCACGCGATTCCCAGCGTTACACACACGCGCTCCTCTTCCCCCGCGTCTCTCTCTAATGATGATAAAAATTTGAGCCTCTCTCCGGGCGGGTGGGGGCATTGTACCGCGATTCTCCCCGGAATTTATTTTTATCGCGCCTAAGCGATACCGTAATGCCGGCCGTATAGAGGCCAGGAATCTCTCGGCGAGCCAATAGGAGAGGGGGAAAAATTCACGAGGGGCGAAAAACTAGAAAAATACGCAGTATAAGTGGGGTGGCTCGTAGGCGTTTTTGCGGGGATGGGGGAGCGTAGAGGGGGGGGGGGGAGAAAGATTACTCACCACTACGATTTTGCCCCAGGCGGGCGTGGTTGGCGGCCGGAGGTGGGGATGCTGATCTGGCTGGGCCGAGGAGGATGCTGCCGCGGCGGTGGATGCTGCTACGCTGTTTTGAATTACCGCGGGCTGCTGGTGGGCCTGCTGGGTCTGGTGCTGCTCGGCGCTGAGCGCGAGCGGCTCTGCGGGCTCCCAGTTGTCCCTCATTTTGTAGTCTGTAAATGGAAAATGTGATGAGGATGGTTTTTTTTTACGATTAGGGATTAAAAATTGTTTTTAATGTTTTGATGGAATTTAAAGTTTGTGTGGCTTTTAATTTTCGATTGTTAAGTAGACGGTAACACTTTTGAGAATTTGTAATGATTAAAGGTACAGGTATATAATTGATTTCCAAGAATTTATTGCTCGGAATGGAAAAGTACAAAACACTGTACAAAGCCTAATTGTTTACTCGGTAGGATTAATTTTAAATAAGATAATCCCCTCAAACTATACACAATAAACTAGGTAGATTTCTATTAGAAACACAACGGCGGTTTATTCAAACTCTACGAAACTCCGGAAACCCTATATTTTTTTAGCATACTTTTCAAAAAAATTTCAAAGAAACCTTTCCACAAAAAGCATCTCGAGAAAAATAAACGGATGCAAGCGGAGCGCTCGGACCAGAAAAAAAAGTCTCCGAAATATGCATAGAAAAGGGAAAAGGGCAAAGCCGGCCTCCTACTACAAAGGCTAATTCATAAAAAGTTTGAAAGACGCGCGCAGGTGAAGATTTCCCTTACCCCCGGTGACACGCATGGAAATCGCCCCTACAAAAGGATCCGCCTCTCTCTCTCTTCAAAAAAAAGAGAGCTCTCGCAAAAAATACCCTTTCTCTCCGTCGCCGAAGCAAAAGCGACGCGATCGGAAAACCGGAAAAGGGGAAAAAGTACGCAGTGAAAAGAGGGGGCGCCGCGTGGGGGTGGGGGGCCGGGGATTTTCGAGCATTGTGCTAGCCCGACGCTTTCCCGGAAAAAGGGTTTTGTCGAGGCTGTCTGGAGAAAGAGAGCGGCCGTCTGGTTTTTGGCCCGCTTGCATGCATTAAGTCAGGCTTGCGCGCGTGCGGAAGCCGAGGAGGCCTTGATTTATTCAAGCGGAGTAAAGCGAGGATTTCGGGGGACGGAAAAGATGCAAAAAGAGTGAGAGGACCGGGATGGAGAACAAAGGAGGGGGTAGTTGAGAGAGAGAGAGGGAGAGAGGTCAAAAGTTGGAGAGAGGTCCGTCGGTGCGTTGTGAATTACGGGTTGGAGGTGTTATTTATGAATTATAGTTCTTGGGAAAAACCATAAAAATTGACTTTTCACCGGAGTTGGGAGATTGTTATTTGTTGGGGGTGTAAATTAATTGACTCGGCCGGGTTATTGAACGGTTGGGTTTCCTTTTAAACTCCGAGCAGGATTTAACTTAGGATAGTTTCAATTATTTGTAAAGTTTAATATTGGTTAAGCAATTTATAAATCAGTAAAAATAATTAAAATAAAAATTTTTAATAAATATCAAAACTATTTAAATTTAATCCTTAACATTAAAACTATGTACTTATAAAAATTACTATTAAAAATCTTAAAAAAAATAAACAAAAACATACTACAACAAGTCGATGCTGCATCACCCACGCAAACGGGTGCCGCTTAAAACAAAACGCCCGTAACTTTCCACTTTCCAAAATTTGCCTATTTACTCGAGAGCGAGACAGGGAAAAAAGAGAAAGGCTAGCTCGGAAAAGGGACAAGAAAAGCCGCCCTTTTCTGGATTTGCGAATATCGGCGCATTGTCGCCGAGCCGTCGCCTACATACCTCCCGGGTCATAAATAAAAATCCGGCCCTCCCTCAAGCTGCAAGGGGTTTTTCGAAAATACTCTCCATATACCTAGATACGCGTAAGCCCGTCTCGGCTCCTCCGGCAAAAGAAATAACCCAGCCTGTTCCACGGCTTTTTGCCCGAGCCGTGAAATTTGCGTATAGATGAGAAGTGAGAGGTAGTCGGCAGGCCGAAATTCAACGGCAAGACGAGACGTGTTTGTTTTGAATTTTCTTTTGCGCAGTGTTTTGCGATTTCGAGTCTGCTGAATGTTAGGCGCGGGAACTGATATAAGAGGCGGGGATCGATTAAAGACGTGGGAACGGAATGTTTGTGTATACTTTGATTGCGCGCGACGGTGCGTAGCTAGGATTCGGATTTTTAGCGTGTAACAAAATTTTATTTTTTTCAGAAATTAACGATTTTTTAAATCATTTTATTAAACGTGACTCAGCAGAACAATGGTTATGCACATCATTAACGTATCAGCACCGTAAAACGGTTTATCTAAACTCTATTTACCCGAACCCAACCAACTTTCCCCCTTAAACTCAATCCGGCGCGCGTAAAAAGAAGAAAAATCTTATCCGAAAACGCCCGCGTGTCTGACTCATTTCCCCGGATCAATTGTTTTTCCGCGCCTCAGCCGTCCTTCTTCTATGTATATATGTTTGTAGAAAGCCGCGAGCCGAACAAAAGGCATCGACTCCCTTCTTGCTCGTGTGTATCTCCGGACAATCGGCGAGTCGGTGATAATAGCTATCTCGCTTTGATGGTATAAAACACTTCTGGCCGGCGCCGGCCAGACAACGGGAGAAAAAAGACGCAGAGATAATCCGCAATTATCCGGGCGCTTCTGTAATAGCCCGGGAAAACGTACGAATGCATGAGCCGTTGCATTATTCGAACGGCGTATTATCTGTTTTTATGCTTTCAAAAAAGATAGTCTCGAGCGCGGAAAACAGTTTAGTTTGAAGTTATATTTAAAATAAGCAGATTTATAAGAGCTTAATTCGTAAACTCGCAAATCAAAACAATCGAAAAAAAAGTCGCCGCTACCTAGCGAATAAAATTCTGCCAACACAATCAAACGCAAACAATGCCTAAGCACCCATTACATTTCGCTCGCTAAGCAAAATATCAAGCCCCCCCCCCCTCTCCTAGAAAAAAACGCGCGGCGCTTATAATCAAAGGTCGAGGCATAAAGACGCGTCGCGCGACAAAAACAATAATAAAGATTCACCAAGAAAAAAAAACCGACTCTCGCGATTAAAGACAGCAGCGCGCGTCCGAGCGCACGAAATTTATGGAATCCGATCGGCCAAAAAAAGAGGGTCGCGCGCGGCGTCTTCCATTTCTTTTTTGCGTCCGCCTACGCCCGGGAGGCTGGGGGGAGGGGGAAGATGCGATAATGAGAATCATTCGCTGTCCTTTTCGATTAGCCGATCGATCGCCTTTTTCGCCAGGCGCCCGACCCTAGTAAGTTTCTGGCCGAGTGTGCGAGTGTGTGTGTTGGTCGCCTCCTATTCCACGCGCCCTTTTTTTCCCCCCAATGCGCTTTCCCGCTCGATCGCGATTGGCTTTGTTTGCCCCTGGACCAATACGTTTTCGCGACGCGCGAGGCTCTCCGTGTGCCGTCCTTTCGCCTTCTATTTTTTTTCATTTTCGTCCAGTCGGCATGATTCTTTTTTTCTTTGGTCGAGGAAATGGCTTGAAATTACTTTTCTTTTGGTGTGCGGATTACTTTTTATTTCGAATTTTTAGTGTTTGAGTTTATTGTTGGAAATTAAAATTATTTAATTGTGTTAGTTAACTATTAATTTAATTCATTAAATTTTTTCACTAATTTAATTAATGATTCATATTATTATTTTAATAAAAATTAATAAAAAATGTAAAAATATATTTTTACTAAATTTATATTGAATTGCTATTTAAATTAAATCAGGAAAATGAAGAATAATTATGAAGAATAGATCAAACTTATCCGTTATCAATTAATCAATAGGATACCTGTTATAATTCGGAGAATTTCAAATTAGTTTTACAGGTATAAACATTCGAATCAAATCAAAAACATTACTGGATATTACTGCGCATTAAAAATTTTCTTCATTTTCCTGAATTTAATTTTATGTAAGTTAAAACATACAATTTCGGTTGAACACAATTAAATTTTTTAATGTAATCATATTTTATATTTTATAATTAAATGATGAATTTTAATAATTGCCAATTAGAAAACATGCAAATTACAAACAAAAACAGCTAAAAAGGCCTTAACACAAAAATCTCCCGTAAATGATAAAAAAAAAATTAAAAAATAAACGAATTTGCTAGGGTAACGTATCAAATCTATCAATAGAAAAAAAAAAAAACAAAAAAAATCTCGACAAACAATAATCACCTCTGTGATAATAATACTCCATTAAAGGGCCGGAAAATCCAATCAGCTCGCAAAACAATAAGGTCCTGGGTGAAGCAGGCGTGTATCGGTAAGTACGTCGCTGGCGGCCGGAGTCGTCGAACTGTGCCTGCGCTAGCAGTTTTCCCGGCGCGATTTTCTCCAAAACGACTGTTTTTGCGCTCGTCGCGCTTCGCCGAAGGATAAGCAACGTATATACCTAATCCACGCATGTGTGCGATTCGGAGCAAAACAACGGAAGAACGCGAAGAAGGGAGAGAGAGAGAGAGAGAAAGAAGGAGCTATAGTAATGGTGGGGCAACGAAGCTACTGGCGCGCGCTCGCGATATGTGGCTCGTTAGCGCGAGTTTATTGGCACGAGCACGTGGCTAAGAGAGCGCCGGGCGGTTATAGGGCGAGGAGGCCACGCTGCGGCCTTGCGGGAATAAAAAACGAGGATGCCGCGTGGAAGGGTTATGGGAGGCGTGTGCGCCGGCGCGAAGATGGCGACGGGGACATTTAAACGCGAGGCTATAGGTGTTGGGTTTGTTTACGTTTGATGAGAGTGAGATTTTTTAATTTTTGATTGCGGTTTTGTGGATGGTTTCTTTGTTAGCGGGGTTAGTGGAATTAGAGTTTTTTATGCAAGTTTGGACGCGGTCTTATTGAACAAGTTTGAAAAAAGTGCTTTGTACGTTGAAGCTTTGTGTGTAGTTTTATTCTTAGAATTTAGATAAAAAGTAATCGTTGCAAAGCAAATGTTTCAAGACTTTCAAAAGAGTTTTACCTTTACTAAAATAAGTATATTAATTTCTCGCGTTAAATAAGAAACTTCAAATTCATGTAATGTTTATCATTGGAAAAAATAGATATAATTCTGCTATTAACGTAAGTATGAACCATAACAATCAAACATATTATTTTCTATTATGTATGTTATCATGTCAAAACTGTCCACGACTTCAAAATTCCAACTAAACATTAAAAAGCAACACCACAACTTTAAGTCCAAAATAAAGTACCATCAAAACTACTTACATATAAATCGAAAATCCAAACAACGTCCAGCTGTCAAGTCGGACGCTCAGGAGTCCTCGGCTAAAAGGGCTGCTCGCCTGCCGCAACTGTCAGCGAGCTTGGCGCACTAGCTTATCCCTCTTGCCGTTATCACATTTATGAATATCCGCACTTTTCTCAAACCACTCCTCCCGTTCAACACACAGCACAAAATAAAAGAAAACCGAAAAAAAAAAGTAAAACAATCCAGCAACACAGCCTATCGTCAATACTCTAATCAAACTATCCGGTCACGAGGCGAAAGAGTTCAGTGTCACCATCGCTCCCGACAATAATCCTTTCTCCCCACTTGCAGGGACTTTAACCAAGAGCGAGGGTTGATCTATGCAGACTGGATCGCTCTCGAGTCCAGTGCCAGAGCGGAACTGACCCTGCCTTGGCGCACGAGCCGAGCGGCTCGGCTCCGCGCGCGCAGCCCTCCGCAACCCCCCCAAGGGCATTCGGCCAATCGTTGCGTTTTCGGATATACGCGCGTTCTGCTCCCCCCTCCCCTTGGCTAGTGTATATACGTACGGAGTGGAATAACGTCCCCACCCTGCGTGCACGCACGCGCCGCAGTCAAGGGGTTTTTGGTGTGAGCCCCCACTACTGTTTTCTAGCCCGGGGGGCCGATTTACAAAATGTATATGCAGAGTTTTCCGAGCCGGCTAATTGCTTCTTTGGGAAGCGGAAGAGTGAGAGAGGAAGGGGTATTTGGGTGCAAGTTGGGGGTATAGGCGCGGTGTGTGTTGTGGCATGCTTTCGCGATGTTTTGTGCGACAGTTTGTGGGTTGGGTGGTTTGTAGGTGGAGTTTTGAGTTTTTTTGGGTATAGTTTTTGGTTGGGCTGTTTTTTACAATGTTGGAAAACTGAAAGTTTAATGTTCTTTTTAGAAGAAACATTAGAGATGCATTTTTGGTTTCGCGCGAAACATGTTTTTTTAATAAAATTAGCATCTTTAATATTTTTTGTATAAAAAGATGTTATTCATCTTAAAGTCTTTAATTTACAGATATGCATATCAAAGTTATCCGAATCTGAAAATTAATAAAAATTATAAACGCTTTTAAATGGTTTGAAAAGACTCCTGAAGTAAACAAGACGTCCACACTCTTACCCAATATAGACACATCAAACCCAAATGATTTTTCAAACCCCAAAAGAGTTACCCCCAAAAAACCGTATAAATCACCCCATCAACCCATTAACCCCCATGCCTAAAAAGAAAAAAAAACGCATATTTCACGTAAATCCATCGAAGACGCTTCTAATCTGACCCAACGATTTCCGTCTTTCCGGGAAACCCTACACCTATACAGCCGCCTAAGTACAGGGGGGCCTTCCTATTTTTTCTCTCTCCACTACATTATTCTTCGTTCAAGTATACCCAAGACGTTCCTCTCAACTCCTACAATTCCTCCTTCTCCAGCTTAATTTGAAAATAGTCGGCGCCCTCTCCGCAGCTTTTTTTCCCCGCTTTTCCACGGAAGCTGCGTAAGTATATACGCGAGCGGCTCGTTTTTCTTTCAATGGGTTAGGCGCGTGCTCGGTTTAAAAGTAGCGCGGACACGTGCCGTCAATTTAAAAATAAAAAAAGCGCCGTTTTGTTTAGCCCTTGCGGGCTTTGTGCGCGCGCGCTTTTTTTTTTTTTAGGTGAGAGGAAAAAATGGAATGGAATAACAGGAAGCGGTGGGTAGTCGCTTTTATCGATTATCGCGCTGGGTTTGCTTATTGTTTTAGGAGTATCGGCCGATTTTGAAAGTGTCTGACGCCGATGACGCGCGTGATTCACGGGGCTATTTTGAAAAATTTTTAGAATGCTTGAATATACGGCTGATTGTTATCGGTTGGCTTTCTATAGGTTTTTTTCGGGGAAGCTGGTGAGTGAGCTTTTGAACTTTGCTGATTGGATAAAAAATATTTGTTTTTTCTTAAGAAAAGTGGCTGATCTTTATTTCAAAGATAATTATGTGCTTTTTTCAGTGTTTTAGTTAGATATGTTTTTAATATATATATAAAGTACAAAATTTTGTATTTTAAAAAATCGTTTATAATATTTTATTATTGTACTTCTGATTTATTTATCGTGGAAGTAAATTTAAATACCGATAAAGGCAGCGTAGATGCTTACCGTAAGATTCTTTAAATAGATACTTGAAAAAACGGCAGTTTGTACTTCACAAGCCATAAAAATCTCAAAACTGTTATTCTACGACGACTGCATCAGGGCAGCCGCAGATAATTATTTTTTCAAAGGATATTCTTATCATACAGCTTAGCCTAGGAGTCATCGTTATTGACCTAACTTAAAGATAAACACGGCTTGTTCATAACAAAATTAGACTTTTTGTCAGCTGTGTACCTATATCTTTTAATGTTTGCGCAAGGATGGAAAAGAAATTAGAACCATAGTAGTTGCTATTGTTAATATGATTACGGTTATCAGTTAAAGTCCCAATTATGACCTAGTTTAAGCTGAGTTAGAAATTTTAGTCATTAGGCCTATCTAATTAAATTTCTAATCGCAGGCAGTAAAACGCTAAATAGATACATTACTTTAAAGAAAAATTCTTTCTCTTCAATTTTTCAAACGTAAACTACATTTACCGTTTAAACATTTATTTGCAACCTTATAAAAAGCCTAACAAACTCCTACCCCAACAAGCTCATCATCTTCCAACCTGCAACGCAAAAAAAAAGACTTTCTCCCAAAAACAACATCCCCATCCACAAATCCACCAAGGGGGAAGAAAGACAAAAAGCGATCTCGAGAAAAAAGCAAAGTGCGCCAAGCCTATAAAGCGAATAACGCCCACGCGTTCGTCCACGCGCGGCTGCGACCGAATAAAATGGAGAATCGGCTCTATCCAGACCCAACGCGCGCGCGATTTCATCTTCGATTCAGGGCGGCGCGTCTCGTATATATATCGTCCGAGCAACGCGATAGGGACAAAGGCTCTTTTTCTCTCTCTCTCTTCCGCCTAAAAGCTCCCTGCATCAAGAGAGTCCGCTTTCTTTCTCGCTCTCCTGTCCGAGATGCTTAACGATCCCAAAGTACGTGCGCGCCACCCTCCACTTTTTTCTCTCTCTCTCGCTTCGAGGGAGGGAAAAAGTCTTTCTCCCCGCGCGTTATCGCGTCCCCTTTGCCGTATGTATTTTCTCTCCTTTATGCGCTCTCCCCCTGACCCTTTTTCACTATTTTTCCGGAGCTTCCCTCGCTCTTTTTTCGGCCCCCTCTCTCCCGGCCCTCCCGAGCTTCTTTTTTTCCTTCCTCTTCTGTTTTTTCTGCGCCACGCGCCAGCGAGGCTTTTTCTTTCGATCCACTGTACACGCGCGAGGAGTGGAAGAGCTATGTGCTTCCGCAAGCTGCCACGCGCCTGTGGACGCGCCTGCTGGGTGTGTAGAGCGGCTGAGGAGGGAGCTATTTGTTTATTTGGAGTGAGGAAATACAAAATTGAGGGAGAGGTGGGGGAGGTCATTTTTTTTAAGTTTGGATGGGTTTGGAGATGTTTGGATTTGTTTTTTTTTTCTTTGGGCGCGTGCCGGGTTCGATGATTGTAATTTATGCGTTTTTTTCGGTGGTTTTTGATAATTATCTATTTTTACAAAATAAAAAAATGCATTTATGTAGAGTTAGTTTTTTGTGCTTATCGAAAGCGCTCTATACTATTTTGACAGCAAAATTCGATAAGAAAGTTAATACTTGTTCAACAATGTATTTACTAAAATATTTTATTGATGACTTTATAAAATAAACAGTTGCATATTTAATTGCAAAAGAAGCAAAAGTATTAACTTATTAATTAAGTTACGCATAAATAATTCACTAAACTAAAATTTTTCTATAAAAAACGTTATCTACAACTCCATGATAAAAAAAAAATCTAGCAAGATGAACGCTCCTCACCCCCAAAATTGATTATGCAATTCTCGTCCACCTTAGATTTTTATCTCCAGCACCAGCCGCGCCAGCATATCTTCTTCCAACGCGAGAAAAAAAAAATTGTTGATAAAACTTCCATCATCGCTTTTTCTCTCCCATCCGCATCCCCAAAGCTCCTCCCGCGATCTTTTTTCCTTCCATATATACCATCGCTCCCTCGCTTTGTGCCCTCGCCTCCCTTCAGCTATACGGCTTTTTCTGTTTTCGCTCGATCTGCGCCCGGGCGCACTATATACTTATACTTTTTCCGCCTCTACTCCCACCCACGCACACAGAGCCACGGGACTGGCTTTTTTCCTCGTCGCTCATTTTTCTGCGGACCCCAGCACTGTCGTCCGGCGCGGCTGAATGACATTTTTCTCTCGAGGGCCGAGGGTGATTTTCGCAGGAGGGGAGAGAGAGAGAGAGAGAGAGCCGATAACGACATCACGCTTCGCGCGAGCTGGCCGCGCGGCCTGAATTGTTATTGTAATTGGATGGTTTTTTCTGTGGGGAGAGATGGGGTGGTTCAGTAAGACTGATTTGTTGGATTTTTCATATTTATTTGTTTATTTTTTATGTGTTGAAATTTATTAAACAAAGGCGTCGAGAGGTTTTTGAAAGCTTGAATGGAGTCAATATTGGTAATATCAGATAAGAAGACTTTTCCAAAGAAATTATTTATTGCATCCCATGTAAAAAAATTATGCACAGACTATGCATAAATTGTGCATAGTGGCAATGCATAATTTATGCATAATCCATGCATAGAATTGAACGCACTAAGTCTATGCATAATCTATGCAT